>SJXQ01004394.1:0-48480 GCA_006408695.1 Aepyceros melampus | reverse complement strand
AAGGCCTTCTCCTTGCAGTGGTTTCTCTTGCTGAGCACAGGCTCTAGGCGCAGGGGCTTCAGTGGTTGCCATGTGCAGGCTCTAGAGCAGGATCACTAGCTGTGGCACTGGCTTAGTTGCTCCACTGCATGTGGAATCTTCCTGGACCAGGGATCGAACCTGTGTCCTCTGCATTGGCAGGGGCAGCTTCTTATCCACTGTACCACCAGGGAAGTCTTATGTACCAACTTTAAATCATCTCATGCACCACTATGTAAATCTACCACAGTTTTTGTGCCAGATTCTTTTTCGCATTTTTTAAAAATATTTTTTGGCTGTACCTTCCACAGCTTACAGGTTCTCAGTTCCCAACAAGGGACCGAACATGGGCCACAGCAGCGACAACGCAATATCCTAACCACTAGGCAACAGAGAACTCCTGCCATATTCTCAATTACCGGGTCTTAGGTATCCCCTGTAATCTCCTATTACAGAGTTGTGAGTGTAGAGAAACTCAGACACAGGCTGAGGGTATGTTTCTCTGCTCTGTAACGCCTTATGGAATTTTCATGTGCATACAAATCACCTCGGGATCTTTTAAAAACGCAGATTTTGATCCAGTATGGGATCTGAAAATTCTTCACTCGTAACAAACTCCTAAACGACGTTATGTCAATTTCTCAACCATGCAACGTACCAAGGTACAGGACTATAAGTCCCTGAAGGGCAGGGACCGTGCCTTAATCTTCAGCATAGTGTCTGGCACAACTTCTTAGTTAATACTCGTGGAAAAGAGCACAGAATTTTCTTTCCCCGTCAGTCACGTGAGGCTTTCCTGACAGCTCAGTTGGTAAAGATTCTACCTGCAATGCAGGAGACCTCGTTCCATTCCTGGGTTGGGAAGATCCCCTGGAGAAGGGAAAGGCTACTCACTTCAGTATTCTGCCCTGGAGAACTCCATTACAGTCCATGGGGTCGCAAAGAAAAGGACTCGACTGAGCGACTTTCACTTTCACGGTCTCAGCAGTCACGTGACTCTATCTGCAAGTTCCGCTTAGAAGTCTCTCTCTCCACCACTCACACCACTACTATTCAAAATATTTTAATTTTTCTCAAACAAAACTATAGTTCCGTTTTTATTTTCTAGATGACCCCAGCCTAGACTATTAACTCCAGGACAGCAGAGACCTTCGTTGTACTGATTTTCTAAGCTTCCGTCTCACCCAGGTGTATCCCCGGCGTGGTCTGGCAGTTAGAGAAGCGAACTGATTGACAAGGCCTGTGTCCTCATGGAGCTAATGACCCGAAGCCTAAGTCTCTGCAGAAGAGCCGACAGAGCAAGCCCTTCTAAAGCCGCCGGCTTCTACGGAGCGGCAAGCCCTGCAGTTCACGTGGCTTGAGCCCAGACGCCGCGGGTGGAATCCCGGGAACCCGACTCTTGCATTGGACAGTCCGGGTCGGGAGAATCCAAAGTGGCGGGGGGGGGGGGGCTGCGATGTGCTGTCACAGGAGTAGTCAGAAGATTACAGAGTGGATATCCAGGCCAAAAAGAGAATTTAAAAAGCGTTGACTTGAATTATCTTCTAAATACTCCCTTACGAAATTATGCGTCTCCCTATCTTACGTCTTGGAGGAATTGGACTGGCCCAACCTCCGCGGAGCAGTAGAGCGCAGCCGGCCGTCTAGAGAGTCCTTCACGTAAGAGACGTGGGAAAGAGTGCCGCAGGGAAAGCTGGGCCACGGCCGCTGTCCGCCACCATCTTGCGCTCCACGAAGGCGGTAGTGACCGGGGCTCAGCACAGTCTTGAGCAATGAAGCTGTTAACCAGAGCCGGGGCCCTCTCGGTGAGCACAGCTGGCGGGCTTGGGGAAGGGTTGGAAAGCCGATGGTCAGCAAGGTCATGCGGGCCGGAGTTGCCTGGTTTGGGACCCCTGGGCGCTGGGCTTCCTTCTGCCCTTCAGCTGAACCCCTGCGGGCCAACTGGGCTCCAGGCTGGGTGGGTCAGGCGTTGGAAGGCCCGCTCTTGCTCTGAGCCGAGGAGACCTAATGCAGGAAAACGTGCAGAGAGAGGGGAGGGTGCTTGAGAGCAGAGGTGAAGCGATTCGGTGGAGACACCTTGAAGGTCATTGCTGCACTTGCGTGCAGGTGAAGGAGACCGCGAAATATGGGTCGCAAGAGGCCGGTGTAGACCTAGTCCCCCATCCCTACCCTATCAGCTGCTGCCTTTGTTTCTTGGCATATCATGTAGCATCAGCTGCTCCAACTGTTAAGCGGGCTTATGAGTAAAATCATAAGGAAAAAAAAATGAGCTAATACCTGTATAGCGTTTGTCAGTGAACCTGGAACTTGATTGTTACTGTCGTCCTGGCTGCATAAAGTGTGCTTTTCTTGATCTTGTTTTAATATTATCCAGGAGGGGTTCTTGGCCTTCCCTTTAGAGCTTCTTAAGGCTCCTCCTCAATGGTGTCACTTGGGGAAAACTCCAGTATCAGTGTTATATCATTGTGGACTGGTGGTTATCAAGAGGGGACAGTTTCAACCTCTGAGTTTAAAACAACTTTTCGAGGCCAATTTTGCCCCCAGGGGACATTTGGCAATATCTAGAGACATTTTTGGTTGTGACAAACTGAGGGGCGGGGGAGTGCTACTGCTGAACATCCTTCAGTGCTCAAAGCTACCCACAACAGAATTATCCAGCTCAAAATACCAGGAGAGCCTGGGTTGCTAAGTAACGTAGTAATCTACTAGAAGGTTCTGAAAAACCAGGGAATGGAGTTTCTGGGTACTTAATATTTAAATAGATAAACTATGAATTGTACAAATGACCATGATTTAGACTGTAATTCTCTTAGCCTTCTTAGCACCCCAAACTAACAGTGATTTTAATAACCCTTAGAGGGAAGTCCAGTTGGACTGGCAAAAGACCTCAAAACCTCCTCCTCATTCATTCCATCCTCACCTTTCAGTAGAAAAAAGAACTCAAAGGTAACAGAGTTGAAGAGGACCAATGTAAACAAGTTGCAGTAAGCTTGAAAGCAATTGTTGTTTCTACTTACAGCACTTACTTTACATAAGAATAAATTTATACATCTTTGTTATTAAAATAAAATAGTAATTGTATGGACAATTACTAGGATAATTCTTTGCAACAGGTTTGAATGGAACAAATTATAGAAAGTACGTTATCAACAAAGTGTCACTGCTCAGGCACATTTGAGAGGAGAGCACCTAAATCTACCTTAGCAACTGATGTGCCCACATATATTAAATTTTTTACTTTCTGGAAAAATCAAAAGCTAGAATCACTAGTAGAGTTTACTGTACCACACCCAGCAAATGAAATTGATGATAATAAAGCAAAGCTAATTGTAATTTATAATTTGAAAGCGCTAAGGAAAGTTATGACCAACCTAGACAGCATATTAAAAAGCAGAAACATCACTTTGTCAACAAAGGTTTGTCTAGTCAAGGCTATGGTTTTTCCAGTGGTCATGTATGGATGTGAGAGTTGGACTGTAAAGAAAGCTGAGCGCAGAATAATTGATGCTTTTGAACTGTGGTGTTGGAGAAAACTCTTGAGTCCTTTGGACTACAAGGAGATCCAACCAGTCCATCCTAAAGGAAATCAGTCCTGGGTGTTCACTGGAAGGATTGATGTTGAAGCTGAAACTCCAATACTTTGGCCACTTGATGCAAAGAGCTGACTCATTTGAAAAGACCCTGATGTTAGGAAAGATTGAAGGGAGCAGGAGAAGGGCGGACGACAGAGGATGAGATGGTTAGAAGGCATCACCAACTCGATGGACATGAGTTTGGGTAAACTTCAGCAGTTGATGATGGACAGGGAAGCCTGGCGGTCACGTGGTTGCAGAGAGTCGGACACAACTGAGGACTGAACTGAACTGAACAGCAAATGAAAACTAGGAACCAACTTTTCGATAGTACAGCATTGAAGCTGAATGCACAATCAACAGCCCTCCTGGACAACATGAAGTAGGAACGATGCAGCCTCTGAGGGGCTCCTTGGGAAACTCAGGCAGCATGTTCATTTAATCCTGCGAGTACTAAGATTTAATTCTCAGCATCTCCACTAGTAACGTTATGATCCTTAGACTAATCAAAATTAATTCTGTGGCATTGTTATCATTCGCCAAAAAAACTTTATTCACTGAATAAAGTTACACATTTTGGATCCATTATCTGATGTTTAAGAGGATCCTTTCCCATGGCTGCATATTACATTTTGAGAATCTGCTGTGGGTGTACCTATCATTAATCTCAGGGTATATTAGTCAAAGAAGATTTAAAAAAAAACCTTTAGTTGTATAGTCTTAATGTAGCACAAGAGAGTGAAAATACTATGGGAAATATTTGGGGGCTTGGATGAAGTTTTCTTTGATATGCTTTTTAAAGGTTATGAAAATGATTTAAGGAAATGAAGTCATTGGAAAGTATAGAATAAAAAGATGAGACTCTTTAGGCAGATAAGAGAAGCAGTAATGCTAAAATCTATAAAAAGGTATGAATGTGGCTATTCCACACTTTTTCAAAAAGTTCCAAAGCATTAGAGCCTAGAAAGGAGCTCTAATAAGGTAGCTAAAAGGTAAAAGAAAATGCAGTGAATCTTTATAAAAGAAATGAACATGTTCAACTCAGCGTTCCTTCTAGCTCTACAGATCACAGATAGAGATTTAAGAGTGGCTTGGGTAAACTGGTGGGTTAGTTAATACGTTAATTAGCTGAATCCTCCCATGAAGTTTTTTACCACTGAATACCCTCTATTGCTTGGGCCAACTCAGATACAATGCACCCTGCTTTTGAGAAATGTGGTAACCTGTCTTTTTTTGTCTTTAGAGATTTTATTCCCTCAAAGTCGCTCCTAAAGCTAAAGCCACAGCAGCCCCTGCAGGAGTGCCTCCACACCCGCAGGACCTTGAGGTTAGTCCCCCTGAGTTACTCACTGGACACAGAGACGCCTTACTGTTCTTGGTAATATAAAGACATTTATCACATCCCTGCTTTATTTTATATACAGTTTACCAGGTTACCAAATGGTTTAGTGATTGCTTCTCTTGAAAACTATGCTCCTGCATCAAGAATTGGTTTGTTCGTTAAAGCAGGCAGCAGATATGAGAATTCAACAATTTAGGAACTTCTCATTTGCTTCGTCTTGCATCCAGTTTGGTAAGCATCTTTACTACTTCCGTATGTTTAGAAATCTGTGATATCTTGGTCCTACAGAGAAGAAAAACTAAAAGCAACACCCCTATGTTAGTTTCCTGGAGCTGCCATCACAAATGACTTCAAACAGTCTGGCTTAAACAACAGGAGTTTATCCTGTCGCAGTTCTAAAGGCTAGAAGTCAAAGTCGTGGCGTCAGCAGAGCCATACTCCCTCTGAAGGCTCTAGGAAGAATCTTGCTTTTGTCTCTCCCACAGCTTCTGGTGGTTGCCAGCAGTCCTTTTCATTCCTTGGTTTGCAGCTGTATCATTCCAATGTTGCCCCTGATTTCATGTGGCCCTGTCTGTTTGTGTTTCTGTATCCAAATATCCCTCTTACTGAAGAGCACTCTTATCCAGCACGACCTCATTTTAAATACTTATATCTGCAAAGGCTATTTCCAAACGGTCACTTTTGTAGGTTCTTGGGTAGACATGAATTTTTGGGATCAGTTTTCAACCCAGTACAGTCCCCTAATATAGCGTGAAAAATCACAGGATACTTACCATAGAGAAGCACAATTTTTTAAAAATAAAAGAATCATATACCAAAAAAGGGACATTTTTAATTTTAAAAAAGAAGTGCCAGAAATTGAAAGAAAATTATTTTTCCCATATGCAAATCTCTTTCACAATAGATTGATGAATCCAACAAGCGTGTATTTGATAAATGAATTTTTATCTAAATGTACTTTATATAAAAATCTATAGTTGTGCTTTTGGGTCAACTTTTTTGGGTATTTCTTAAAAGGAGGCAGTATTTTTAGTTAGTGTTCCTTTTGAATTTAATGACAGACATTAGATTTTGACATAAAGTGATGTTTGGCAAACTTGGCATTAAAAACTACCAAAAATGGTTGTTTTTTTCTTTTCCAAGACTACAAAAGGAGCTTCATCTTTCAAGATAACCCGTGGAATTGAAGCAGTTGGTGGTAAATTAGGTTTGTTAAAAATAAATAATCGGAAATAGTGAAAAAACCAGAAGATCAGTTGTAAAGGAACTTTTCTCTGTTATCAGGGTGGTTAACAGTTTCTTAAGTCACAAGAAGGAAAAGACTGATGAATTTGACTGCATAAATGTAAAACATCTTTATGCCTGAAAGCAAAAATCTAAGTAACAAAGTAGGTATTTGCAACATAGGTAATATGGAGAGGATTATTTGGAAAAATAACAAATTGCAAATTAGGAAAACAACCAAAAAGTAAATGGATAGGAACAAAGATAGGAATAGGCTGTTCCCAGAAGAAGAGGCCAGAAACAATGATCTTTACTTATAATCAACAGTTCAATACCATTTTATATTGCTGGTGGGAGTATGAGTTGATACAGCTACTTAGGAAAGAATCAAGAAATATCAATTAATATTAAAAATGAGCATATTCTACAACCTAAGTTTTTAATCCACATGCACAAAGAAATTCTTTTTATTGTGACTGGAAACAATATAAATGCCTGTCTTTAAAGAGGTGGATAAGTAAAGTATGATACAGTAATATGCTGGGACTACTATAGTTAGGAATGAACAGCAGTTAAGAAATGAATTCAGTCTGTATCAACATGGCAGACTTAGCAAAATGTTTTGTGGAAAACAAGTTTTAAGATTTTTTGGAGGTAGGAGGAGGTTTTTAACAAAATAATATGTAGTGCTTATAATTATGTTTGTCTCAAGTGGGAGAAAGTGTGAGAGCCTGGGAAGGATACAAAGAGATCTTCAACTTTAAAACTGCCTTTTCTTTTTTAAGTTGTGGTAAAATACATATAAGATAAAATTTACCACCTTTAACATGTGTAGTTCTTTTGATGAATTTGTGTGGGAGAAAGTGGTCTCTCCGTCCTATTCCTCTGCCATCTTAGGCGCCCCCCCAACATGTGTAGTTCTGTAATAAGTGTCATTGAGCAACCATCACCACCACCCATCTCCAGGTTTTCATCTTCCCCAACCCAAACTCTGTAGCTAGTAACACTACCTTCCCTTTCCTCAGCCCCAGGCAAGCACTATTTTGTGGTGTTTCCATGATTTTGACTACTCTAGGTACCTCATATAAGTGGAATCAAACAGTATTTGTTACCTTTTCATGACTGACTGACTTCACTGAGCAAAATGTTTTCAAGATTTATCCAAGTGTAATATGTCAGGACTTTCTTCCTTTTTGTCAAGTTGAAATACTTAACTGTTTTCTTATTTAAGATTTTTTTAAAATCTTCAGTTGAGTGTGCATATTTTTGTTCACTATTACTTATACTTTTTATACTTCAAAATATTTTTTCCTAAGATTGATTTCATGAAGATATAAGAGAAAGCTTATTCTTCTGATTTAGATAATTCACTGTAATTTATTTTTGACTCAGCGTGACTTCAACAAGGGAAAACATGGCCTATACTGTGGAATGCCTGCGGGATGATGTGTGAGTACCTGTGTGTGTTTATTTAGAAGATGTGCTTTTAAAGAAATACTTAGTTGCTCAGTTCTACTCTTTTTTTTTTTCCATTGTGGCATGACCTTTGATGTTGGTTTTGGATTATTATTCACAAACTGCCTAAAGTTGAATAAAAAGCATTACAGTTATGTAGAATGGATGTTTGTTTTAAGTTTTTGAGTGGTAACTCTGAGCTTCATGTCTTCTGTAGTGATATTCTAATGGAGTTCCTGCTCAATGTCACCACAGCACCAGAATTCCGACGCTGGGAGGTAGCTGCCCTTCAGTCTCAGCTAAGGATTGACAAAGCTGTGGCTTTTCAGAATCCACAGGCTCGTAAGTACACTTTTAGATTATATTCCGTTGTTTCTAAGATACTGTGATTTCGAGAAAATCAATTTTTAGAGGAATAAAACTGCTGTTGAAATTCTTTTTCTCCTTGGGTTTGAAAATACGCTTTCCAAAAATTTGTCCACTTTTTAAAACATTGTTCATTTCTAAACATTTGTATTGTTGATTATTTTTCATCATGTTAATATGTAAATTTATTACAGAATCCTAGGCTTTGACCTGTGTTTTATGCCCATCCTTCCACTGCTGATTTTTGTTTTGTTTTGTTTATTTATTGGTTGCACTGGATCTTCTGTGCTGCGCGCAGATTTTATCTAGTGTGGGGGAGCGGGCTTCTCTTGCTGTGGCGCATGGGCTCCAGGCCCGCAGGTTCAGTAGTTGTGGCGCACAGGCTTAGTTGCTCCTCGGCATGTGAAGTCTTCCCAGACCAGGGATCAAACCCATGTACCCTGCATTGGCAGATGGATTCTTAGCACTGTGCCACCTGGGAAGTTCCCTGGTGTTTTTTGTTTTTTAACAGTCTTTTATCTTTAATTGGAGGATAATTACTTTACAGTATTGTGGTGGTTTCTATCTTAAATCAACATGAATCAGCCATATGTATATATATGTCCCCTCCCTCTTAAACCTCCCTCCCTATCCTACCCCTCTAGGTTGTTTCAGAGCACCCCCTGGTGTTTTTTAATGATTGCTTTACTTACACCAAATCTGGCAGCAATTTATTGCTGCTGCTGCTACTTTTACTGTTATATATTGCTGCTGTTGTTTAGCCAGCTCCCTTTTATTGGGTTTTTCCAAAGCAATCAACTTAATTAAAAAAAACCTTTTTTGTATTCATGTTTGTGTTTATAGAATGTTTGGTGATATAATCTTGACAAGCATATCTGGCAGAACAAATCTGTAAGATAAAAAAAGCACCACTGATTCTCAGAAGTCATAGGACTTCTGGTAGGAGCAGAAATGTGCAGGTAGCCCACTGAGGTATAAGCAGGCGACCAACTGCAGGGGCTCAGAATGGCATGGACTTCACATTCACACGCAGGCCTGTCAAGTGTCTGGAACATAGTGAGTGCTTGGCTCCTGTTTGCTTATATTATATTTCATGGTGATAACTTTGTTACCCCAGACCTTTGATAAAAGAAATAGAATAGTAAAATTTGTAGAAAAGATGACTTCTGTGTCCTGAGTAGCTTCCTTCCCCACTGGTAGCAGTGAGGCTCCAGCCCTCATCCTTTTGCCTGAACAGTTATTGTAGTCTCCTGGCTGGTGTCTCCCTGCCCAGGCATGCCTCTTCAGGTGGATTCTGACATTTACAGGCTGCTGTCAGAGAATCTTATTTTTCTCAGCACATTTGACTGGCAGAATTTTAGAAGTTGCTAGAGGTTGAATGATAGTAAATTTTTGATGCTTGAATGCGATGACCAAAGTTGTATAGTTGTTTTCAAGGCTCTCTACATGGTGTTGTCTTTATTTAAACAATGTTTCTGTAACTGCTTCTTTACTTATTTTACAGACGTCATTGAAAATTTGCATGCTGCCGCTTACAGAAATGCCTTGGCTAATTCCTTATATTGTCCTGATTATAGGATTGGAAAAGTGACACCAGATGAGGTACTGATAAAACACCTTACATTTTTAAATGTGCTCATTTTCACATTAATTTGAATGTTCATCTACCACTCAGTTTTGTTTGCTAATTTTCTTGTCTTCTAATTTAAGAGATTCTCTTGCTTGCTTTTTTTTCCATCACTTTGCTGCTTTTTTTTTTTTTTTTTTTTGGCTATACTACACAGCTTGTAGGAGCTTAGTTCCCCTACCAGGGATCAAACTCATGTCCCCTGCAGTAAAGAGCAGAGTCCTAAACCACCAGGAAATTGCCCATTCATCAACTTGCTTTTTAACTAAAAAATTCTGTCTGAACAGTTTTGGTGTATCTTTCAACTAAAAAAAAAAAAAGTGTTTATTATGAAAGGGGCAATTCCCTGGTGGAGAATTACAGAAATTTCAAAATTACGTTCTGAACAGAAATTTCATTCATTGATACTTTATGAATTCATTACAGAAATTTCATTCATAATTTATGAATAGGATGTATTAAGGGGTCCCATTTTTCAAAAAGTAAGATATGTGTATCATAGACAAATACCAAGATATTAACCATGATTATCAAAGTTACTGGCATTTCTAAAATGTATCCCTAGGCTAAAGGAAATTCTAAAGAAATTGGTGCTGGAACACTTTGAGCAAAAGCAGCATTAGTAGGAAAACATCACCAGGAAAAAAATATAATATGACTTTCCAAGATGGCTCCATAGATGGAGACAGCATTCGTTTTAGGGCACAAATTCTAAACAAACTGAGCTTCAGCAAGTCTAAACATTAGTCAGGGAACCTTTTTAGCCACCCCCACCCCCGGCCATGAATTTTTAACACCACAGATATACTATATATCTGTTTATGCACTGTATGTATATTTGTACTTTATATATAAAGGATTTTCTCTTTTTTTTCCTTCCCCCAAGAAGTAATTTTCACTCTCTTGGGAGTAGTAGTATAGTTGAGAATGCATGTTTTAGCCCTACTTTTATATAAAGATTCTAAGATTTCACATTGAATCTACTGTATTAGCCTATATTAGAAGGGAGACATTGATGAATTTTTTTTTAAGCTCCCAAAATAATTCTGTGATCATCCAAGTTGGAAACCCTGGTATAGACAGTAACTTAATAGCAAAAAAGTCTTCAAAGACAGGCAAGAGGAATATAGTGATATAACTCTTAACTCTATTATAGAATGTTAACAATAGTGCTTTATTACTACCTGTATAAAAATGAACCTGATGTACAACTTAAATCACATTATAATAAAAATCATAAACTTAGTCCCATTTCTTCAAGTTCAAGCCAATATGTGCTCTAATTTTTGTTTTGTTTTTTCATTAACAGCTTCATTGAGGTGTAATTTACATACCATACAGTTCACCATTTAAAATGCACAATCCAGATTTTTATTCTGTTTACAGAATTACATAACCATCACCACATTCAGTTCTAGCAGTGGTTTTTAAAAGTTCAATTTAATTCAGTACTAGGTAGTCCCTTATAGTTTATTACAGCAGCTTTTAAGCCTGTTTATTTTCTGCTAAACTGCAATTTGACATTTTTATAGTTCTTTATATTTATACCAGTATAACCAGATAAATGTTTTCACTTTCTCAGTTACATGACTATGTACAGAATCATTTTACAAGTGCAAGAATGGCTTTGATTGGACTTGGTAGTTGGCAATTACCTGCATGTCAGTTTGCTGCTTTTAAGAGTAGTTCTTTTAACTCACAAACATAGAAAACAGACTTATGGTTGCCAAGGGGGAAGGACGGGAAAGGGTTGTTATGGGAAGAGCAGATGCAACCTATTATGTATAGAACAGATAAACAACAAGATCCTATGTTATAGCACAGGAAGCTATATATTCAATGAGAAGGTAGAATTATCCTTGAAACTGTAAAATCAGATACTGTCATATGTAACTGTGTATATATACATCTTTTACAGTTATATCTATATAGATAACTTACAGTTCCATGTTTCTTGGCTCCCAGAGAAAGTGGTAGATAGTCAGGAAATTCCCTGAGGTTGCTGACTTTTGCTTTTGTAATTGTTGGGGTAGTGAAGGGGACACTTTTCCAGTGCATTGTAATTCTATCACTGTATTGGTAACCAGCCTCAATTTATAATATACTCACTTGGGTATTAGCTTAAATTCTGATTACACAGTTCTCCACATGTTGTTCTGTCTCATTTTAGAAAGTGGTTAATTGAAAAAAGAGAAACTAAGGTGCGCTCCTAGTAGACGCTGCACTTACAGTTAAGGAGTAAGATATTGTTTCACTGTCTCTGTATGAGTTACTTTAAAAAAGAGTAGTCTCTTAAGCTATAATTATGTGATTACTGGATTAAACAAAATTTGAGAACTTACCTGCATTAGAAAGTCAGTATGTGATAGGATTTTTATGTACATAATTTTTTTAATTTATTTGGCTGTGCTGGATCTTTGTTGCTGCATAGGCTTTTCTCTAGTTGCAGAGAGTGGGGGCTACTCTCTAGTTGTAATGCACAGGCTTCTCCCTGTGGTGACTTCTCTTGTTGCCAAGCACAGGCTGTAAGTCTTCAGTAGTTGTGGCGCACAGGCTTAGGTGCCCCGCAACATTTGAGATCTTCCCAGATCGAGGATCAATCCCAGACCTGTGTCTCCTGCCTTCACATGCAGATTCTTTATCATTGAGCCACCAGGGAAGCCCTATAGGATTTTAATAGCTAGTCTTCCATGGAAACAACCTGAATGTCCACTGACAGATGAATGGATAAGGAAGATATGGTACATATATACAATAGAATATTATTCAGCCATTAAAAAGTATGAAATAATACCACTTGCAGCAACATAAATGGATGTAAACATTATCATACTAAGTGAAGTAAGTCAGAGAGGTACCACATGATATCACTTATTCATGGAATCTAAAATACAACACTAATGAACATATCTGTGAAACAGAAATAGACGCCTAGAGAACAGAATTGTGGTTGCTGAGGGTTGTCAGGGAGGGAAGATTGGGAATTTGGGATTAGTGGATGCAAACTAGTATAGACAGAATGCAACAAGGTCCTACTATACAGCACAGAGAACTATATTCAATTTCCTGTGATAAACCATAATGAAAAAATATATGTATAACTGAATCACTTTCCTGTACAACAGAAATTAACACAACATTGTAAATCAGCTATACATCAATAAAATTTTTAAGCTATCCCCAACAGTTTTATAGCATATAAATAAATCCTCCACAACTCTGAAAAGAAAAAGACTAGTCTTTGTTTTTTTAAGTACTAACTTTTTAAATTCATTACAGTATTTGCAAAACCTATGACAAAGGGCAAATTTCTCTAAGAAAAGAGCTTTTTACAAAGAGCTTTTGTTGTAAGTACAGTTTAATAGAAAAATCGACAAAGGGATGAACAAACAATTCATGCAGAAAGTGTGTGATATGTGTATACAATTACTGTAAAAGATGTAATAACTAAGAAATTTTTAATCTGTGAAGTTGGCAAAAATTAAAAGATTGACACTACCCAGTATTAACCAAGGTATGGAGAAATAGGCACTCAAAAATTATTGGTAGTGTAAACTGGTACATTTTTGGAGGTCTATTTTAAGAATTTACCCTTCAGAAATATTTTGATAAGTTTACAAAAGAATATTGTGTACAGTAGTTGGATTTTGTTCATTTGTTTTATAAATAATAATTGAGGTATAATTCCATTGTGTAAAATTCACCCTTCTAAAGTGTGCAGTTTGTGGTTTTTAGCATACGCAGAGTTATGCAGCTATTGCCACTATCTAATTTCAGAACATTTTCATCATCCCCAAAAGAAACCCCATACTCATTAGCAGTTACTCCTCATTCTACCTCCTTGCATCTGACAACCGGCAGTCTACTTTCTATCTGTAGAGAGCTGACTGTTCTGGACATTTCATACAAAGAGAATTATACAGTAACAGCCTCTGTAACTGACTTCTTTCACTTAGTCACTTAGCATAATGTCTTTAGGTACATCCATATTATAGCATGTACCAATGTTCCGTTCCCTTTTCTGGCTGAAAAATATTTCATTACCACATTTTGTTCATTCACCAGTTGGACATTTGGGTTGTTCCTGCATGTTTTAGCTGTTAAGAATATAAACATTCATGTGTAAGTTCTTTAACAAAATATATTTTTCATTCTTTTGGGTGTGTACCTAGGAGTAGAATTGCTAGGATTAGGATATAGGATATCTCTCTATTTAACACTTTGAAGAACTTTGAAACTGTTTTCCAAAGCAATTGAACCATTTTATTTTCCCACCAACAGTGTATAAGGATTCCAACTTCTCCACATCCTGACCAATATGTACTATCATATGTCTTATGAAGTGGTATCCCATTGTGGTTTTTTATTGTAGGGATTGATAACCTTGAACAACTTTTTTTGTGTTTTTTGGCTGTTTATGTGTCTCTTTTGGAGAAATGTTCATTCAAGTGCTTTGACCATTTTTTAATTGTGTTGTTTCTTCTTCATTGTTGAGTTGTAAGAGTATTTTATATATTCTGGATACTAATCCTTACCAGATACATGATTTGCAAATATTTTTACTGTTTTGTGGAGTATCTCTTTGTTCCTTTTAAAAATGCCTCTTGATGCATATTGCAGTATTGTGCAATATGTGCAAACATCAGTAATGTCCATCAGGAAGAGATTGATTAAATAAATAATGGTACATCAGTATAATAGAATTCTTTTAACCATTAAATGTTTGGTGTAGTTCACTCAGAAGTAAATTACAAAAGACAATTTAGAAACTATCAATAGAAGACACCATTTTAAAAATAAAAAGGATAATATTAGTATTTACATAGAAAAAAGGTTGTTGATGAATATATAATAAAGCTGTAAATGCATTTCTCTGTAAGAGCATTATAATATTTTAATTATATAGTGAAGCATTTTTAAAATAGTAGGTATTCTACAATTGTGTTTTAGAAATTCTGGTTCTATAGTGTTTTTTTTGGTTTGTTTCTACTGACATAGGTGTGAGTCATCCTGTTTTAAAGCAAGTTGCTGAACAGTTTCTTAACATAAGGGGTGGCCTTGGTTTATCTGGTGCAAAAGCCAAGTACCATGGAGGTAAGCATTTTGTTCTGTTAAGGTTAATTTAGCAGGATGCCACCTCTCCCCGACAATAGCATATTGGAGTATAATAGGCCTGATTGTTTACTACTAAACAGTATCAGTGTGGAAAGAGATAGAATCATTGTGGAAGGTATCAATTGCTTGGGTATTACGTGTTAAGTATGTTTGTGAATGTGTTGGGGGAAGGGCAGGATAGCAAGGAGAAGACCAGGCCAGAGAAAAGCTTCATCTTAATGCAGTAATACCGTCTAATAGAGACTACTGAAGAATAAAACCAAAAAATGCTTTCTTCTTTGCTCTTTCTTTATGTGGCCACAGGTGAAATTCGAGAACAGAATGGAGACAGTCTCGTCCATGCTGTTCTTGTAGCAGAGAGTGCACCCATAGGAAGTGTAGAAGCAAATGCGTTCAGTGTTCTCCAGCACGTCCTTGGTGCTGGACCACATGTTAAGAGGGGCAGCAATGCCACCAGCTCTCTGTACCAGGCTGTTGCCAAGGGAGTTCACCAGCCATTTGATGTGAGTCTGAACAGTGAACATCTTTCCTTTTGTTTTCAAAGGCTTAATGTTTACAGTGTTGTCCTGGGAACTTGATTTTAGTGTTAATGTACTTTTAAAATTTAAGATGACTCGAAAATCTTTGTAAAATTGAAGAGGCAGCCAGGCTTAATTTTAGTACCTTAATGGGTCTATCAAAAAATGTTATTCTAATATAAAAATAAGAATTGAATGCTTAAAAAATCCAAAATCCCACTCGCTCTTGGAGTTTGCTCAAGTTCATGTCCATTAACTTCATGTTCATGAACTTGATGTTCATGTCACCCTGCTTATTTAACTTATATGCAGAGTACATCATGAGAAACGCTGGTCAGGAAGAAGCACAAGCTGGAAGGAATCAAGACTGCCAGGAGAAACATCAATAACCTCAGATATGCAGGTGACACCACTCTTATGGCAGAAAGTGAAGAAGAACTAAAGAGCCTCTTGATGAAAGTGAAAAAGGAGAGTGAAAAAGTTGGCTTAAAGCTCAACATTCAGAAAACGAAGATAATGGCATCTGGTCCCATCACTTCATGGCAAATAGATGGGGAAACAGTGGCTGACTTTTATTTTTCCGGGTTCCAAAATTGCTGCAGATGGTGATTGCAGCCATGAAATTAAAAGACACTTACTCCTTGGAAGGAAAGTTATGACCGACCTAGACAGCATATTAAAAAGCAGAGACATTACTTTGCCAACAAAGGTCCGTCTATTCAAGACTATGGTTTTTCCAGTGGTCGTGTATGGGTGTGAGAGTTGGACTGTAAAGAAAGCTGAGCACAGAAGAATTGATGCTTTTGAACTGTGATGTTGGAGAAGACTCTTGAGAGTCCCTTGGACTGCAAGGAGATCCAACCAGTCTATCCTAAAGGAGATTAGTCCTGGGTGTTCATTGGAAGGACTGATGTTGAAGTTGAAACTCCAGTACTTTGGCCACCTGATACAAAGAGCTGACTCATTTGAAAAGACCCTGATACTGGGAAAGATTAAGGGCAGGAGGAGAAGGCGACGACAGAGGATGAGATGGTTGGATGGCATCACCGACTCAACAGACATGGGTTTGGGTGGACTCCGGGAGTTGGTGATGGACAGGGAGGCCTGGCATGCTGCAGCTTGACTCTTCATGGGGTCACAAAGAGTCGGACACGACTGAGTGACTGAACTGAACTTAATGTCCATTAAGTCGGTGGTTCTGCCTAACAGATTCATCCTTTGCTGCCCTCTTCTTTTGCCTTCAATCTTTCCAAGCATCAGAATCTTTTCCATTGAGTCAGTTGTTCGCATCAGGTAGCCAAAGAATTGGAGCTTCAGTTCAGTTCAGTTCAGTGAACTTAATTGAAGCTTAAGCTTCAGCAATAGTTTAGGATTGACTGGTTTGATCTCCTTGCAGTCCAAGGGACTCTTGAGACCACAATTCAAAAGCACCAATTCTTCAGCACTCAGCCTTCTTTATGGTCCAAGTCTCATATCCATACATGACTACAGGAAAAACCATAGCTTTGACTATATGGACCTTTGTCAGCAAAGTGATGTCTCCACTTTTTAATACCTGTCTAGGTATGTCTTAGTTTTCCTGCCATGGGGCAAGCGTCTTACTTTCATGGCTGCAGTCACTGTCCACAGTGATTTAGGAGCCTCCTCTTTCACCCTCATTCTATTTGCATTCTACCATTACGGTGGTATCATCAGCTTGTGATACATCAAGCCTGGCATTTCGCATGATGTACTCTGCATATAAGTAAAATAAGCAAGTTGCACTCCTTTCCCAATTTTGAACTAACACCAAAAAAAGGTGTCCTTTTCATCATAGGGAGTCAAAAGATAGCTAGAATAACAGGCAAGTTTGGCCTTGGAGTACAAAATGAAACAGGGCAAAAGCTAACAGGGTTTTGTCAAGAGAACACTTGAGTCATAGCAAACACCCTTTCCAACAATACAAGAGAAGGCTCTTCACATGGACATCACCAGATGGTTAATAACAACCAGTCTATCCTAAAGGAGATTAGTCCTGGGTGTTCATTGGAAGGACTGATGTTGAAGTTGAAACTCCAGTACTTTGGCCACCTGATACAAAGAGCTGACTCATTTGAAAAGACCCTGATACTGGGAAAGATTAAGGGCAGGAGGAGAAGGCGACGACAGAGGATGAGATGGTTGGATGGCATCACCGACTCAACAGACATGGGTTTGGGTGGACTCCGGGAGTTGGTGATGGACAGGGAGGCCTGGCATGCTGCAGCTGTGACTCTTCATGGGGTCACAAAGAGTCGGACACGACTGAGTGACTGAACTGAACTTAATGTCCATTAAGTCGGTGGTTCTGCCTAACAGATTCATCCTTTGCTGCCCTCTTCTTTTGCCTTCAATCTTTCCAAGCATCAGAATCTTTTCCATTGAGTCAGTTGTTCGCATCAGGTAGCCAAAGAATTGGAGCTTCAGTTCAGTTCAGTTCAGTGAACTTAATTGAAGCTTAAGCTTCAGCAATAGTTTAGGATTGACTGGTTTGATCTCCTTGCAGTCCAAGGGACTCTTGAGACCACAATTCAAAAGCACCAATTCTTCAGCACTCAGCCTTCTTTATGGTCCAAGTCTCATATCCATACATGACTACAGGAAAAACCATAGCTTTGACTATATGGACCTTTGTCAGCAAAGTGATGTCTCCACTTTTTAATACCTGTCTAGGTATGTCTTAGTTTTCCTGCCATGGGGCAAGCGTCTTACTTTCATGGCTGCAGTCACTGTCCACAGTGATTTAGGAGCCTCCTCTTTCACCCTCATTCTATTTGCATTCTACCATTACGGTGGTATCATCAGCTTGTGATACATCAAGCCTGGCATTTCGCATGATGTACTCTGCATATAAGTAAAATAAGCAAGTTGCACTCCTTTCCCAATTTTGAACTAACACCAAAAAAAGGTGTCCTTTTCATCATAGGGAGTCAAAAGATAGCTAGAATAACAGGCAAGTTTGGCCTTGGAGTACAAAATGAAACAGGGCAAAAGCTAACAGGGTTTTGTCAAGAGAACACTTGAGTCATAGCAAACACCCTTTCCAACAATACAAGAGAAGGCTCTTCACATGGACATCACCAGATGGTTAATACCAAAATCAGATTGATTATATTCTTTGCAGCCAAAGATGAAGAAGTTCTGTACAGTCAACAAAAAAATAAGACTATGGCTCAAATCATGAGCTCCTTATTGCAAAATTAAGGCTTAAATCGAAGACAATAGGGAAAACCACTGCCATTCAGGTATGACCTAAATCAAATCCCTATGATTACACACTGGAGGTGATGAATAGATTCCGAGGATTATATCTGGTAGACAGAGTGCCTGAAGAACTATGGATGTAGCTTCGTAACATTGTATAGGAGGCAGTGACCAAAACTGTCCCAAAGAAATACAGGAATGCACCGTGGTTGTGGAGGCTTTACAGATAGCTCAGTGAAGAAGAGAAGTGAAAGGCAAGAGAAAAAGGGAAGGATGTACCCAAAACTGAATGCAGAGTTCAGAGAACAACAAGGAGAGAGATGAGAAGGCCTTCTTAAATGGACAATGAAATAGAGGAAAACACTAGAATGGAAAAGACCAGCAGGCTCTTCAAGAAAATTGGAGATAACTAAGTGAACATTTCATGCAAGGATAGACACCATAAAGGACAGAAACAGTAAGGACCTAAAAGAAGCAGAAGAGATTAAGAAAGGGTGGAAAGAATACACAGAAGAACTATACAAGAAAGGTCTTAATGACTGGATAATCATGATGGTGTGGTCACTCACCTAGAGCTGTACATCCTGGAATGTGAAGTCAAGTGGGCTTTAGGAGGCATTACTACTATGAACAAAGGTAGTAGAAGTGAAGGAACTCAGCTGAGCTATTTAAAATTCTAAAAGATGATGCTGTTAAAGTGCTGTACTCAATGATATCTTTAAAAAGTAACACAAAATTATAGGGTTAAGTATTGTTCATAATTTCAGCAATAGCGCATGGCACAGGTAGGTTACATTTTAGTAAGTCTTTGGCCATTTGACATTTAACAGTGGAAATTAAATCAGTCTTCTCTTTTTATCCTTCCTTTTAATACTTGAGTGGTAGTGTCAGACTTTTTTTTTTAAGCAGAGGAGCCTTTTTTAATACCACTTCCCAGCTGCAGTGCCCATCACAAAAGCTTTTGCTTTTAAAAAAGTAGAAGGCTTACTTGACAGTGAAACCCTTGGAATCTTCTAAACAGAGCCTTAGGGGTCCATGGAGCACAGTTTTCAAACATTATCTTAAATTAGTCCTAAATTAGAGTTCCTCCAAATGGTCTTTCTTCCCATCTGTGGTCTACTCTGTTTTCTTTTTTTTCATGCTTTACTCTTTTCCATTGAACGTTAATGATGCTTTGGATAGTTGGAGTTTAATTCAGTGACATAATTTAACAGAAATTCCTACTATAGAATTTGGCCAGAAATTTGGAGAATGACTAGGTTAGTCTCATAATTGTAATTAAACTTCAAGTGATTGAAGTGTGTACCTTTGTGTGCTTCATATGGACCGAACCCATGGTTTTCAAACTTCACTTGGAATATAGTTTAAAATTTGGGCTCCCAGACTTCATCTGTAGTGATCTGAGTGAGTGGATCTGTTGTGGGAACCTGAAAGTGTGTTTTTTATAACAACTCAAGTGATCCTTGGACTTCCCAGGTGTCACTGCTGGTAAAGAACCCACCTCGCAAAGCAAGAGATGCAAGAGATGTGGTTTCGATCCCTGGGTCCAGAAGATCCCCTGGAATAGGAAATGGCAACTCGCTCCATTGTTCTTGCCTAGAAAATTTCCATGGACAGAGGAGCCTGGCAGGCTACAATCCATGAGGTTGCAGAGTCAGATACAGCTGAGCACACAGTACTCAGACACACATGAGTGATCCTTAGGTTACTGGTCCACATAAACACTGAAAAGCACTTACCAGGATGTCATATCCACTGCAAGGAGCTTAACACTCTACCCAGACTACACACAGAAATACCCCTGTTTTCCAGAAACTAAACTTCTTGCTCCCCTGGACACCTGCTCCTAAGCAGAAAAAGTTTTCTAACCCTTTGACTAAAAGTGAATTGGTGAAAAGAAGTCCCCACCAACAGAGGGAAGAAAGCAGGTTTGTCTAATGTCAGGGACATGATCTGCATCACTCAGCTCTACTGAGTCTATAGTAGTAATGTAGCAATGTTTACCGGTTACTGTTTGCAGTAACCCTTAATCATCAAAAGGTTAGAAAATACCAAGGAAAGTGAGCAATCCATTTTGAAAGAGTTAAATGAGAAAAGTTAGTTCTGAAAAAGGTAACCTGTGTACAGAACACTTCAGTTAATAGAACCAGTTAAGTGAAATATTCCATCTCTTTGCTTATACTGTGAAGGTACATATTTTTTCTAGACAACCTTAGGGAAACTGTACCATTGTACCTGGTAGAATGAATGACATACAGTAAAGTTTCATTATATTTCAGGTTTCTGCTTTTAATGCCAGTTACTCAGATTCTGGACTCTTTGGGTTCTACACTATCTCACAGTCTGCATCTGCTGGAGATGTAAGTGGCAAACTGAAAAATTCTCACAAGATTTTTTTCTCCTGTTAACATTTTTTAAGTAAAAATATAGAATGTTTGAATACTGTGATTTATCAGATCTCTGTCTAGTGTAATATCATTAAAGTGTTATCTGCTATGGAAGAAAGTTAAATGGAAAATGTATATACTAGTCCTTCCAGTAAAGAGGGAGGAAACACCTCCTTGGTGTTTTGGTTCTGTGTGGACATGTGGCATTAAGTTGCCTCTAGGGTATCTAAATGGAAAACTCAGGAGAAGTCAAGGCCAAGATGTATACTGGGAGTCCTCAACAGAAAAAGTGTGTTGAAATCAGGGTTACATACAAAAGTTTGTAGGAGAAGAAAACTGAAGGTCAAGCTAGGGGAAATGGCCAAGAAAACAAAAAAAAAGAGAAACTGGTATATTTGGAGACCAAGAAAGACTGGTTAACAATCTTTTGATCTACTCTATATTAACATCCCTTTAGTTACCACAGGGAAGTCTGGTAGTTTAACAAACTTGGACAATAGCAGCTTTTACAAGACTATTGGAAGTGAACTATAATTTACAATATTAAGAAATGAATGAGAAGAAAGAAATGCAAAATTAGTGCAGGTATAGGGGAGTGGGTGGGATTTTAGTAGAGTTTACACTGAGAGATTAAGTAGGAAGAGACAGACATTCATACTAAAAGGAAAATTGGAGTGAATATAGGACATAGGAAATTATAGGTGGATTAAACTGTAAAAGCAAGAGCAAGCAGGATCCAAAGTATAAATAGACATTTTATCCTTGGACATAAAGGCTGATGGGAAAACAGGATATCAGAGATGAGGAAGTACATTCCTGGTGAGGTAGGAAGCTAAATCATGTTTAATTCGTGGATTTAGGCTAAAGAAGTAAACCCAGAGGGACAAGATAGATTGAAAGTGAACAAGGAACTAGAGATGTTGACAAAAATGGAAGATATGGCTAGCATGATTAAAGACAGGCCAAAGGTCTTGGAATTGAGGATTTCAGAGTTCAGGTCTGGGGTATGGCCATGGAAATAGGTAGCTCACTTGGAGGGTAAAGTAAGTTAACAGACCCCGAATGATGCCAAGGTTGGGATGGAGCAAATCATGGGCCAGGTTTATTATACCCACTCATATCACTAGAACTTGATTCCTTCATGACTCCAGCATTCCAGGCATGGACAGTCTTCACAGATTGGCTCTGTATGGTTTACTGCTTTCTTCTTAGTGAATAGTAAGAGAGAGCAATATTAATTACATGATGCTTTGAGAGGCTGGGGAAATTTAAAAGATGCTTACTCTTCATAAGCAATTATAAATACCTGAGTTTTCTTTTCCTAAACCCTACTGGCATCCTCTGCCCCCTGCCCCTTAATGTTTATAAGAAGCTTGGCTACTTGGATATTGAAAAACAGCTGCTTTGTTGGAAGTGTAAGCAGCACCTAGTGACTTACGAATTCCAGATGGACACAACTATTTCCATCTTGTGTTTCTGCCTCATAGAGGAGCATCTGGAATACTGCAGGAGACTCTGGCACTGATCAAAGATGACCAGCTTTTACTTCTGTATCCTAGGTTATCAAGGCTGCTTATAACCAAGTAAAAACAATTGCTCAAGGAAACCTTTCTAATCCAGATGTCCAAGCTGCCAAGTAAGTTTCAATATTAACTTTCAATTATTTGAAAGTTGTATTATTTCTAGTTACAATACTATTGTAACAAAGGTACAAGAGGATTGAAAAGTATAAAAGTATTTAAAGGAGAGGAAAATACATTCCTACCACCTAGAGATATAATTGTTAACATTTTGAATATTTTCTTCACCATTTTTAAACATAACTGTTAATACTGCATATATAGTTGTTAATAAATAATTAAGATATATAGTTAATAAATAATTATCATTACTAACCAATGATTTCTCTTTATAATGCTGTTTTCATTTATTCAGATTACTGAATTAATTGGAATGTCAGAATATACTTGCTGACAGCTGGAAATTGTAAACTATAAAGGATATCTTTGGGCTTAAAAAAATTTCATATTTCACATTACTTTTTGGTATAGATTTGCAGTTGAGCCAAGAGTTATAAATATTATAATGAAAGGCTCTGCATTAAAATATGTTTGTGTTTATATACTTTGCAGTCACCGTATTAAAATATTGTAGCAGTTTATAATCCCATCATCAGGAGTGCCTGTTCCACTATAACCACTAATAGATTTTTTTTTCCTCTTTACTGATTTGATAGACAATAAAAGATACCTGTTTAAAAAATGGCAACATCCGTCTATTTGGTGATTTTTAAATCCCACTGTCTTCACTGTGCTAACAGCAAGTGCTAACAACAAACACCTGTTAACTCAGTAGTTCTGGGAGTTTCTCTAAAAGAGACAAACTATGGACAGAGTTACAAATTAGCTCATACTTTCATACAGGAGATTAAAACATTTAAATTTGATTTCATCCATTTAGGACAATTCAAAACGTGAATCCTAAAAACTCAGACAGTCTTCAAAATCATTTAGTATTGTCCATAAAGGAAGTTATGATGGTGAATTACAACCCAGGAGGGAACAACCTTTTACCATTTCTTTTCTCATTAGTATTATTACATTTTTCATACTGTACACACTGAAAAGTGCATCTCTCAAATAGGTACAACACACTTTATTAAATGTTGTATACATGGAACCAAGGACTGATAGGGTGCAGCTCTACATGACTGCATCAGAAACGAATGCTTGTAACAAACTGAAACACTGGATAACTTAGGAAAAATCTGTTTCAAGTCTTAATTTATTTAAGAAAATTTATTTTCTTAATAAGTGTAGAATTTTCGTTATTAATGCCAAGTTCTGTTTATTTCCTGCCATTTTGTTGGAGTTGATACATTTTTGGTAAGGTTCTTAGTCCTCCTGTATTGAAAGAGAAAAAGTGAAGTGTCATTGCTGAAGGGACAAACTAATAATCTCAGTAAAGTTTACTGCAGGTAAAATCTTTTTTCAGTTAAGCTGACAGTTTTGTAAAATTGCTACATTAAGTTGTAATTATGTTTAAATGGAGGTCTTGCTACAGAGTTTGAGTTAAATAACTCAAGTGCCTTATTGAACACCAGTTTCTTTCTGGGATAATTATGAATTGGATTTTATTTCAAATTGATGCTTTTGTGCCCATATTTAAGCTATAGGAGCTTATTCTATATTCTCCTTCCCCATTTGTTCTGTCCTCTATAAGACAAATCCCAGTCCCCAGCATGCTGCTAAAGGGACTATGAGAAGAGCCTACACAGGT
Source organism: Aepyceros melampus (assembly GCA_006408695.1). Lineage (NCBI taxonomy): Eukaryota > Metazoa > Chordata > Mammalia > Artiodactyla > Bovidae > Aepyceros > Aepyceros melampus. The sequence continues at coordinate 24,355 of SJXQ01004394.1, read as the reverse complement.
ATTTTCTTTAGTAGAAATGTCTAATCCATAAAACTGCCTTCTCCTTTACTTACACACCTTTCACTGGACAGGAACAAGCTGAAAGCTGGGTACCTGATGTCAGTGGAATCTTCTGAGGGTTTCCTGGATGAAGTTGGGTCCCAGGCTCTAGCTGCTGGTTCATACACGCCGCCATCCACAGTCCTTCAGCAGATTGATGCAGTAGCTGACGCTGATGTCATAAATGTAAGCAAATGAAAATCTGTTTAACATCACATAACTTGTCCTTAATGATGCCATTTCAGAAGGAATGCATAAGGACTGTATATGCTATTCTCAGGGTATTTGGTCTCTGCCTGTGTGTGGAGGCAGAGGCTCAATCCCATCAGATCTGCAGATAGCTTCCTTGTCAACTCAGGAAGTCTATGTATCTTCCTCATTTAACTAACTTACCATTAGGTTAAACTATTTTAAATTTTTAAAGGTCAAGAAGAGTCAAATATTGGCAGTTTCATACAATCAATCTAATTGTCAAGTTTGGTATTTTTCCTCCTCACTCTGAAATAAACTTTCTATCCTGCCAATCCTTCACAGTCCACCATCTCAAGATTTTCTTTAGTCTTCTCAGCCGAAGACATTCTCCTGCCCTTGTTCTGTTTTTTTTTTGTTTGTTTGTTTGTTTCCACATATTGTTTCCTATAAAATTGACTGGTTTTGAGAGCAAAGACTATGTGTTATACCTCTGTGTTCCCTACTATGCCTAACAAGTACATTAACTACAAGATGAACCCTATATCAGTCCTTTCTGTATTACAAATGCCAACTCTCCTTTCATGTCATGGTCTCAACCATCTTCTCACCAAGGGGTCTATCCTTATGGATAGAAAAAAAATGAAGGCTATTGGAAGATAGCAATACTGACTTGATTTCACTTGGCACCTAAGTTCATCATCATTGTTGTTGTAGTTCAGTCACTCAGTTGTGTCTGACTCTTTGTGACCCCATGAAGTGCAACACAACAAACTTCTCTGTCCTTCACCATCTCCTGGAGGTTGCTCAAACTCATGTCCATTGAGTCAGTGATGCCATCCAACCATCTCATCCTCTCCTGTCCCCTTCTCCTCCTGCCTTCAGTCTTTGCTGGCATCAGGGTTTTTTCAAATGAGTCGGTTCTTTGCATCAGTGGCCAAAGTAGTTGGAGCTTCAGCATCAGTCCTTCCAATGAATATTCAGGACTGATTTTTTAGGATTGACTGGTTTGATCTCCTTGCAGTCCAAGGGACTCTCAAAAGTCTTCTCCAATACCACTGTTCAAAAGCATCAACTCTTCAGCACTCAGCCTTCTTTATGGTCCCACTCTCAACATCCATACGTGACTACTGGAAAAACCATAGCTTTGACTATACGAACCTTTGTTGGCAAAGTAATGTCTCTGCTTTTTAATACACTAAGTTTGTCATAGTTTTTCTTTCAAGGAGCAAGCGTCTTTTAATTTCATGTCTGCAGTCACCATCTACAGTGATTTTGGAGCCCAAGAAAATAAGTCTGTCACTGTTTTCATTGTCTGCCCATCTGTCTGCCATTAGTGATGGGATGGGACCAGATACTGTGATCTTAGTCTTTTGAATGTTGAGTTTTAAGCCAGTTTTTTCACTCTCCTCTTTCACTTTCATCAAGAGGCAATTTAGTTCTTCTTCTCTTTCTACCATAAGGGTGATGTCATCTGCATACCTGAGATTATTGATATTTCTGCCGGCGGTCTTGATTCCAGCTTGTGCTTCATCCAGCCTGGCATTTTGCATGATGTACTCTGCATAGAAGTTAAATAAGCAGAGTGGCAATATACAGCCTATGTACTCCTTTCTCAATCTGGAACCAGTCATTGTTCCATGTCCAGTTCTAACTTGCTTCTTGACCTGCATACAGGTTTTGAAGGAGGCAGGTAAGGTGGCCTGGTACTCCCATCTCTTTAAGAATTTTCCACAGTTGTGCCCACACAGTCAAAGGCTCTGGCATAGTATAATGAAGCAGAAGTAGATGTTTTTCTGGAATTCTCTGGCTTTTTCTGTGATCCAGCAGATGTTGGCAATTTGGTTCCTTTGCCTTTTCTAAATCCATCTTGAACATCTGAAAGTTCTCGATTCACATACTGTGTTGAAGCCTGGCTTGGAGAAGTTTGAGCATTACTTTGCTCGCGTGTGAGATGAGTGCAGTTGTGTGGTAGTTTGAACATTCTTTGGCATTGCTTTTCTTTGGGAGTGGAATGAAAACTGACCTTTTCCAGTCCTGTGGCCACTGCTGAGTTTTCCAAATTTGCTGCCATATTGAGTGCAGCACTTTCACAGCATCATCTTTTAGAATTTGAAATAGCTGAAATTCCATCACCTCCACTAGCTTTGCTTGTAGTAATGCTTCCTAAGGCTGACTTGACTTTGCACTCCAGGATGTCTGGCTCTAGCTGAGTGATTACACCATCATGGGTTATCTAGGTCATTAAGATCTTTTTTGTATAGTTCTGTGTATTCTTGCCTCCTCTTCTTAATATCTTCTGCTTCTGTTAGGTTATACCATTTCTGTCCTTTATTGTGCCCACCTTTGCATGAAATGTTCCCTTGGTATCTCTAATTTTCTTGAAGAGATCTCTAGTCTTTCCCATTCTGTTGTTTTCCTCTATTTCTTTGCACTGATCACTGAGGAAGGCTTTCTTATCTCTCCTTGCTATTCTTTGGAACTCTGCATTCAAATGGGTTATATCTTTCCTTTTCTCCTTTGCCTTTGCTTCTCTTCTTTTCACAGCTATTTGTAAGGCCTCCTCAGACAACCGTTTTGCCTTTTGCATTTCTTTTTCTTGTGGAGGGTCTTCATCCCTGCCTCCTGTACAAGGTCACAAACCTCCGTCCATAGTTCTTCAGGCACTCTGTCTATCATATCTAATTCCTTGAATCTATTTGTCACTTCCACTGTATAATTGTAAGGGATTTGATTTAGGTCACACCTGAATGGTCTAGTGGTTTTCCCTGCTTTCTTCAGTTTAAGTCTGAATTTTGCAATAAGAAGTTCATGATCTGAGCCACAGTCAGCTCCAAGTCTTGTTTTTGCTGACTGTATAGAAGCTTCATCATTGTATACTCTTCCAAATGGTTGTCCTTATCTTATATACCGTACTGTCATGAGTCCAACCCAGCTGCCTCCAACACCATCTTTATTTAAAAAGCTGATATAAGTACCACTCCTCATGGTACTGCACTTGACATAAACTAACAGACTTTGAATTCTAAAGTAGTGGCATAAAGAACACTAGGATATAGTGTAACTTTGACAAGTTAACAATTGGTGTATTTTCATTGACTCAGACTATTTGCCATTGTAATACAGACACAGAGGCAGATAGCCGTGCTCCAGGAGACTACCGTATTTTGCAGTGTCAGAAATGCCTTTTCCCTCTTTAACAGCTACTGTCATCATTAGAGCACCACGCTTGCTCAGTCACACAAAGGATGAAATATTCAGAGTAACAGAACTTGGTCTATTTGCTTATTTGTATTAACTTTCTATCTTTGTTTCTGTCTTAAAGGCTGCAAAGAATTTGTTTCTGGCCGGAAGTCAATGGCAGCAAGTGGAAATTTGGGGCATACACCTTTCATTGATGAGTTGTAATACTAAATCCCATATTGCAGGAAAAACTGAACGTTTTGTCAACCCAGAGCAGCAAATACATGAAAGTGAAAAGTCTGTAATGTAACATTTATCTTTCTTTCCAATGAGATAAAAAATAAAACATAAATATACGTAATTGTTCCCAACTGACCTAAAGTCAATAAAGCATTCTATTTAAATGTTTTTCTTGCATTTTTCCTAATCAGTTAATCAACAGGTATTTGTTTTATGTTGAGTTTTTGCTTTAGATGCTTTTAAGGAGAACAGGAATATAATTATAAAGTACAGAAGCATGAGAAACTATTAAAATTAAGGCTTAAGTGGCTATCAGAGTAACTATCTCCAGATTATTATTGGCTTTTAAAGATAAAAGCAGTTAAAAGTCTGTATTCTTGGGTAAGAATAGTTAAATTATCTGGGTTTTTATCCCCTTTTGCCTTTTTTCCAAAAGAGTTATTTGTGCAAAATATATATTACCTGTTAGCTGTAGCCTATATTTGTACTGCTTCGTTTTTTATGTTTATCTTCACTGTGGCACAGTTTTGGTGTGGTTTTTTTTTCCCCCCCTCAGCTTCTCCCTCTTCTGTTTCTATTGTGTTTCTTTCAAGTAATTATCAACCTAACACTCAAAAGTAAGGCAGTGCACAAAAAAAATGAGTGTTTTCAAGATAAACGCTTTTGTGGTCACAGATTTGAAAACTGCTGTCTAGCCAACTCGTGATACTGGTTCACCACTGCCCTTTTCAGCAGGGGTACAGTCTTCCAGCCAAAATGCATCTGAGGTGGAGGAGGCTGATGAGGAGGAGGAGATTTCATTGTCTTGCTTCACCATGGTCCAGTATGGAGAAGGGGCCCTCACTTCTTTCTTGTGATCTCTGTGAATCATCACGTCACAGTTAATGTCTTTTCCTACACGCATTACATGGTTCTTCTTTTTATATCCATGCCATCTCTGGAGATAGACATTGGTCTCCTTACAGGGTAATGTCCAGTGGACCGTGGATATTTATAGTACTTAAGTCTTGTATCGAAAGCTTCATCATCATCACTGCTTGTGACAGATCCATCTTTTGCCTCCTCAGTTTTCTTTGTTGTGCTGAAATGGAAAGACTAGTGAATGAAATGGATTCTTAATGTCTACACATTCATTATTATCACCTAACAAGATGTCTTATAACCTGCTTTGGTTCATAAAAGAAAAAATACAGTTTAGCTTTAGCACTACCTGTCTGTGTTATTGAAAATCTTCTCTTTTAAAAATTACCTTTATGGAATTCCCTGGCAGTCCAGTGGTTAGAACTCCATACTTTCACTGCCAAGAGCTCAGGTCCAGTCCCTGGTAGGGGAACTAAGATCCTCTTAAATTTGTTTAAATTACCTTTAAATTTGTTTACATTCCTAAATGGAAATCAAATCCTGCCCTCAGTTATTTCACATTACTTTAAAAAGCTTTGCACAGACTTAAGTGAGACTACTGACCAGAATATTAGCAGGCCTTAAAGGGTGGGTTGATTTCACCTCACAAAGAATAACAGGTCAATGTGGCCATCTCATCCACGGAACTCAGTTTTCATGGGTCTCGTGGGATCAGCAATAATAGAATGTTACTGATTTCCAAGGAGGTGTCCAGAAATAATGGGCCTCAAAGATCTTCAATATGCTTATCATTGGTTATTCTTCTGAATCCTTTTATTTTTGCCCCTGAGTATCATTCTTTGCTTCTCAGCTGGGTTTACAAATGTGGATGTGTAGAACACCCTTCCGCCCAGATGTCTCATCATGCACTATTCCACCTTGCTGTTGCCATCCAGAAACTTGTGAAGATTCTTTTTTTTAGTTTGCCAACAACAGGGTTCTTGAACTTTTCTAATGCCTGTAGCACCTGCGCCTGCTATTATTTTCCTAAATAAATGCTGTCACATACTACCCCTCATTCTGGTACTATTACCCAACAGATCCAAAACTGGATCTTGCAGTTAACCTCCGTTCGCTTTTGTCCTGCAAATAGGAAATGGATTTCTTCCCTACCCCAATCCCTCCAACCTGTCAGACTTACTAGTGTTTTCCCTAACATCCTTGGAGGCCTGCTTGTGGGGTTTTTTCGTTTGTTTGCTTGTTCCTAAGGATCTGAATAGATCTTCCCTAAAGTTTCTCTCTTCTGGTAATAGCATTTGGTATTGAGTCATTTTTTTCTGAAAGCCACTAGTCTTAAATTGTATGATTTTCTTTAATCCTTGATGTAGTGCTGTGCAAGGAGATTCAGAAGATCTTAAGACTAGAACAGTTTGCCTTCAGACTCAAAGGACCTTCTTTGTAGTTCTGTTAGATCACCATAAAGACAGGTGGCAGAGCCAGGTTCTTATTAAACTGGCATCAGATAGAAATGTCACAAGCCAGCAGAGGTCAGGGTTTGCTGGAAACAGTTTTTAATATCACTAGGCCTGCCCAGAACATCACATGGTGAATTGTGCACTCAATGCTATCTGCTCCTGAAAGAAGCCTTACAACTTTGTGAAATAAACCTTTTCGTTCCCCTCTGGCCCCTCCTTACCCTTTTACACATAAGATGCTAACATGCCTTAGCTATAAGTCTTTTGCTTAATTAAGGGATTCAGAACATGATTGGTGTTTTTCCTAAGTTTGTGGATTTTAGCCTCATAACTTAAGCTGTGGTATTCTATGTTTGCATTGAATGGTCAACCTGCCATCCCTAGGTTTTTAATATTCTGAATCTCAAACTCTACTTAGAATGTAGTTTTTCCATAAGTAAATGGTGAAGAGCTCAGTTTCGGAAGCTGAACTCTCCAATACAGGGTCCACCAGCTATGTGTGGCTGCTAAATTTAAACTGATTAAACTTGAATAAATTTAAAAGTCCTCCAGTTACAAATCTTCACATTTCAGGGGCTTAGTAGCCACCTGTGGCTAATGTTAGCACACGGGATGGCATAGATACAGATCATTTCCGCTAGCATAGAGAATTCGTATTGGATGTGCTACTCTGAAAACAGACGTATACTACTTAGCCCTGTGGCCTCTGGCAAGTTTACATGCTCCTCTGTTGGCTTCAGTTTTCTTATCCGTAAAACGAGGATAAATAGAACTGTCATGAGGATTAAATGGTACAACGCTTGTAAAGCAGTGTCCATCACATAGTATTAAGTTCAGTATTACCATTAATGATTTTTAATCAAAGCAAGATTGGTTTAGTTATTGGGAGAAAAATTTTTCCCATTCTGTATCTGATCTGAAGGGAACAACTGCTATCCAGCTCTAGTCCACTGTTACCATGTGGGGATGTAAGCCCATCTTTTGTTTTTCAGGAGAAACCAGAGATTTGTAAATTTAGCAATTCAATTTTTTTTTTCATTAAAATTTTTTAAAACAGAAAAATGCAATTAAGTTGAATGAAAAAAAAAATTCTAAACACCTTGGTAGCTACCACCCAGGTCAAGAAATAAGAAGAGTATTCCTGGCCCCTGGAAAAAGCCCTCCTATATATCCTCCTTGCTCAACGCTGTCTAAAACCGTGAGGGAGGTAAGCAAAGCATATCTGTGAACCGTATCAGTCCCTGTAGCCACAAGTTGGACTCTGAAGTAATATGGGCCATTTTTTAATCTTAGTAAAGAGCCCCTAGCCATATTTCTTTGAGCACATCCCAATAAGCAAAGGTACACAGCTGTATAACTAGTGCTCAGGGATCTGGTCAGAATTAATAACTCTTGGATCAGAATACTAAATGTGCTACTTAAAGAAAACAGATAGAGAAATCAAGCCAGGCCTTAAATTTGACTTGTTTGACTAAACAAATGCTCTCCCACTAAGACAATGGCAAACTGGCTTTTAATTTTAGGGATAATGAGTTTAAGGGGTTTATGATACAGATATCAAGTGGGTGTCTATACAAGTTTGGAGATAATACAATTTGGAAATTATTAATGTAGGAATACTAATAAAAACCAAGGAGTTTGCTTAGAAGATTGAGAGAAGAAAGCCAAAGACAAGGCTTGGTAAAAGCAATCACGAGGAAGTGACAAAAGGAGATAAGGGAGTATGGTATTCCAAAAGTCTGGGGAAATTTATATTTCAACAAGAGTTGAGGTGGAAGGCTATAAAGTGTCTGCTGCTATTCAGAAGCCAAGCAAAATTAGAGACTGAGAGGAGTCCACTGAAATCAGCAGTATGAAGGTTGCAGGTGACCTTGGGGTAAAGGGCTCTCAGCCAAGGTCTGCACCAAGGTGGGATGTGGTGTCTCCTGAGGAATGGTAATGTCTAATACAACTCTTTCAACAGCTTTGGAGTCAAGGGACAGGACAGTGGCTGGTAAGGAAAGGAGAGAGGTGTGGAATTAAAGTGGGCTTTGCTAAGATGGAAGAGTTTTAAACAGGCTTAACCGTTCTATTGAGAAGGACCCAGGGAGAGAATTGAATATGCTGGAGACAAATGAGGAAAAGGAGTCACAGCACATGTTTAAGGACTAACTTTGGAAAAGGGGAGTCACATATCTAGGTTTGAAGGCAGAGTTGCCACTAGGTAGTTTGGTCCTTTTTAAACTTCATGTCCAAGGCTTGCTCTTGCCGTTATCATTCTGCCTCATATTAGGTCCTACAGATTGCACTTTCCAAAAGGATTTAGAAACCCACTGAACTGTGACAGTGTCATTAATGCCTCCTACATGGTCCAATTGATAATTCTCACATTTAACTAAGACTCTGTGCTTCACAGACGCTGGGGAATTCTGTAGTATAACAAAGATTTCCTAAACTTAACTACTTACCGTGTGATTGGGAATTTGGTCTCGGGGATTAAATCATATATTTCTTGCCATTCTTGGGGTATGTCTATAAAATCTCGGTAAACTTTTATTTGTAGTATTGTTCCTATGGTGATATGTTGCAGAAGCTTTAAAAATTCTCGAAGAGTATAACCTAACACATTTGCATAGCCAACACTAATCAAAACATCACCTGAAAAAGGGAAAAAATTCAGTAAAATTAAGATGATGGTTTTAAAAAGATCATGCCATTTCTGTGTTCATGTGCAATGTCTCTTCCTTTTTTTTTATTCGGTGAGGTATTTCATTTTATAGGTTCATATTGTTGGTTCATTTTGAACCAAAACCAGGCTTCGAACTTTAATGAAAAAAAAAAAAAGATCCTCTCAGTGAATAATGAATACATGCAAGATGTTTCTTAATAACCAGTGTAATGGTAGATATTATAGCGTTTTTAGAACATTTCTGAAGTCCTTGGTGTGACAGAGGCTAAAAATGATTTAGAATCTGAACCATCCTTGAAGATTCTAAAAATGTGCTTGTTTCAAGTAAAATAAATGGCTACTACTATTAAAGAAAAAATCACATACACTAAGTGAACAAATGACCTATTTTTATTATACCTGCCTGGCCATTGCCAATGCCCTCCACAGTAAGCAGACCCTAGTAAACATCAAGCCTTACTGTTTAATATTCTTTCCTTATGCAGTATTCATTGAGCAAGTAATTCTACATATAACACTGGACATTTAGCATGCTTTAATTAAGTTGAAGATGTGTATACAGAGAGTATGGAAGTTCAAAGGGATTTGACACCTAGGTCCGCTATCATAGGACAGAGTTGAACAGGAAGGGGAGTATGATAGCCAGCCATGCAGCTTCTGAGCCCCCAACAGATGGAAAGAACCACATCTTGACAGCCAAGTCCCTGGACCTCCCAACTGGATGTTAAATAGACCCAGTTATTCATTTGTACCCAGCAGCTAAGGCATGGACATGTAGAATAGGTCCAGCTATTGGTCAGTCCCCCTGGGTCACTAAACCTGGAGCAGGAGATACAGAGAAGCAACAGGAGCATCCAGTTTCCATGGCCTTTTGTTCTCTCATCATTTTCCAAACCTGGTTCTCAAGGCTTTCCAGGAATTCTGTCAGATTAAATGTTCTAAATTCAGTGCCTTTACAGAACTTGAAGAAAGTTCTTTAAACTTCAAGAGAGCTTGAAGAAAGCAGGAAAAACCATTAGGCCATTCAGGTATGACCTAAATCAAATCCCTTATGATTATACATGGAAGTGACAGATAGATTCAAGGGATTAGATCTGATAGAGTGCCTGAAGAACTATGGATGGAGGTTCGTTACATTGTACAGGAGGCAGCAACCAAAACCATCCCTAAGAAAAAGAAATGCAAAACGGCAAAATGGTTGTCTGAGGAGGCCTTATAAATAGCTGAGAAAAGAAGCAAAGCAAAAGGAAAAGGAGAAAAGGAAAGATATAACCATCTGAATGCAGAGTTCCAAAGAACAGCAGGGAGAGAAAACAAAGCCTTTAAGTGAACAATGCAAAGAAAGAGGAAAACAACAGAATAGGAAAGACTAGAGATCTCTTCAAGAAAATTAAGAGATAACAAGGGAACATTCCATGCAAAGACAGGCACAGTAAAGGACAGAAATGGCATGGACCTAACAGAAGCAGAAGAGATTCAGAAGAGGTGGCAAAAATACACAGAATTATACAAAAAAGATCTTAATGACCCAGATAACCCACGATGGTGTGATCACTCAGCTAGAGCCAGACATCCTGGAGTGCAAAGTCAAGTCAGCCTTAGGAAGCATTACTATGAACAAAGCTAGTGGAGATGATAGAATTCCAGCTGAGCTATTTCAAATCCTAAAAGATGATGCTGTGAAAGTGCTGCATTCAATATGCCAGCAAATTTGGAAAACTCAGCTGTGGCCACAGGACTGGAAAAGGTCAGTTTTCATTCCACTCTCGAAGAAAAGAAATGCCAAAGAATATTCAAACTATCACACAATTGCACTCATCTCACACGCTAGCAAAGTAATGCTCAAAATTCTCCAAGCCAGGCTTCAACAGTATGTGAATCGAGAACTTTCAGATGTTAAGCTGGATTTAGAAAAGGCAGAGGAACCAGAGATCAAATTGGCAACATCCTCTGGATCATAAAAAAGCCAGAGAATTCCAGAAAAACATCTGCTTCACTGACTACACCAAAGCCTTTGACTAACTGTGTGGTCACAACAAACTGTGAAAAATTCTTAAAGAGATGGGAACATCAGACCACCTTACTGCAAAACCTATATGCATGTCAAGAAGCAACAGTTAGAACTGGACGTGGAACAACAGACTGGTTCTAAATTGGTTAAGGAGTACGAGAAGGCTGTATATTGTCACCCTGCTTATTGAACTTCTATGCAGAGTATATTGTGTGAAATGTTGGGCTGGATGAATCACAAGCTGGAATCAAGATTGCTGGGAGAAATATGAATAGCCTCATATATGCAGATGACATCATCCTTATGGCAGAAAGTGAAGAGGAACTAAGAGCCTCTTGATGAAAGTGAAAGAGGAAAGTGAAAAAGCTGGCTTAAAACTCAACATTCAAAAAACTAAGATCATGGCTTCCAGTTCCATCACTTCATGGCAAATAGATGGAGAAACAATGGAAACAGTGACAGACTATTTTCTTGGACTCCAAATTTACTGCAGACAGTGACTGCAGCCATGAAATTAGATGTTTGTTCCTGGGAAGAAAATCTAGGACAGAGCTAGACAGAGTATTAAAAATCAGAGACATCAGTTTGCCAACAAAGATCTGTATAATCAAAGCTATAGTTTTTCCAGTAGTCATGTATGGATGTAAGAGTGGGACCATGAAGAAGGCTGAGTGCTGAAGAATTGACACTTTCGAAATGTGGTATTGGAAAAGACTCTTGAGGGTCCCTTGGACAGCAAAGAAATCAAACAAGTCAGTCCTAAAGGACATCAACCCTCAATATTCATTTGAAGGACTGATGCTGGAAGGGCAATACTTTGGCCACCTGATGCAAAGAGCCAACTCATTTGAAAAGACCCTGATGCTGGGAAAGATTGAAGGCAGGAGAAGGAGACAACAGAGGATGAGATGGTTGGACAGCATCACTGACTCAAAGGATATGAGTTTGAGTAAACTCTGGCAGATGGTAAATGACAAGGAAGCCTGGCGTGCTACAGTCCATGGGGTTGCAAAGAGCTGGACATGACTTTTTTAAGAGACTAAACAACAACAACAGTAGAACTTCTGTATTGCTTGCAGTTAAGACCCCTGACTGTATAATGGCACCTAGCAAGAGAAGAAGGAATACAGGGAAATTGATCTTTAAGGACAGATTCACATTGGGTAAATAAAATCTTAGTTATCAGATCATACAAGTACTATCTTCCTGCCAAATGGTCATGGAGACTTCAGAGCTAACATCAGATAAAGTGACCCTAATAAGTCCCAAAGAATGTTTACCCCGCTGTGCATGGGAAGCTAGGGGTCCCTCAATCACCTCATTCTAAGACAGCTGAGGTCTAACCTCAGAGTAGAAAAGAGTTAAGATGAAGTACTTTCTCTATTACTACTCCTCAACTCTTTGCGACTCCATGGACTATAGTCCACCAGGCTTCTCTGTCCATGGAGTTTTCCAGGCAAGAATACTGGAGTGGGTTGCAACTTCCTCCTCCAGGGGTTTTTCCCAATCCAAGTGTCAAACCTGCATCTCCCGTGTCTCCTGCATCACCAGGTGGATTCTTTACCACTGAGTCTCACCTGGGAAGCACTACTCTGTACTCTGCTATAATTGGAAATTATGCTGATCCGAAAGGAAGCCTCCAAGGAACACCAAAGACAAATGTCCATAGTGCTAGATTCTATCAAACAAAAGGTCACAGTTTTAAAGAAAATGAATACTGAGATGGGTGGAGAAAAGCTTCTACTTTGGTCTTTAAAGATAGCTGTGGCTAACTTCAGAATGAAACAGGGCTTCTCCCAGCTATCTACAGATTGTGTAATCTGAAACAGCTGTTCACCCTATAGAGGTTAATTAAAATGTCAAAAAAAAAAGAAACTCTCACGGGATAAGCTTACTTGACTAATGTTAAAAGGGGTGTTTATAGTTGAAAGCTATGGCTTGACATGCTGCTTAATTATGTTGTTAAAAAGGTGACTTATTGAGAGGGCAGAATATAAACAGCTTAATTGCCTGACCGTCCTGACTATAAACCAAAGGTGTCATTGCATGAATGTGATTATTCTAGCAAGAGACATTAACATTGCCTTTCATAAAGAAGCACCAATTTGGTATTTATAATGTTAATATTATACATTTTTTTCCTGTTTTAATGGGCTATAGGAACCACATTGTATAAACTGTCCCAGTTATCTATATTTAATAAACTTTTCAGCAGCCAAGCCACTACCAAAAAGTAGATTTTATTCTTCTCCCATTTCTCTCAACTAGGCTGTAAATTCCATAAGCTCTGTGTGGTTAGAGACCACATATGACTGGCTTACCTTTACACCCCAGTGCCTGATGTCTGCACATAGCAGGCATTCAGGAAATGCTTATTGAATTAATGTAGCCTAGTAAGGGTGGTGACCAGTACAAAACTTTGTTTACCTTCAAATCTATATTAATTTCTCCAAGAAAAGAAAAAAATGCTGTATTAATTTCTTAAGATTCTGGATATCAGAGTTTGCTAAAACTATGCTGGCCAAAAGGATTTTAAAGTTTTTAGCCAAAATAAATTAGGAAATCAAGATGAAGCCCTATTAAGAAACAACAAAAGAAGAGAAATTCAAAGCACGTAAGAAATAATGGGGCTGGGAGGTAATGGGGTTGAAAAAAAAATCAGGTTTCTAGGACCATCACCTCTTCAGATCTCATAATCATTGTCAAAGGGACTGAGTTACAGAGCCTTTGAATTCCAGACCTTGAAGAGAAGTGCCTGACTTGTCATGAAGAGATATGCAACTTACTCCATATTGCAGTCTCTTTTCTAGTCAAAGGTATGGGCTTTCTAAGCAGACATGGGTTCAAATCAGCTCTGACCACCCACTTAGCTCTGTACTAAACAGTTCACGTCATCACTCTGAGCCTCTGTATTTCATTATCTACCTTCAAGGAGTATTGCAAAGATGAGATAACACACGTGGAAACACCTTGCAAAATGCCTAGAACAAATGCTCACTTACTCTTCATTTATCAAGCACAGACATAATAAATGCACCAGTTCTAATGATAAATCCCTTGAATTCATTAAAAGATGAATTCAAGACTGCATCTGACCTCTAGGAGCACACTAACTATGACCCCACCAGGAGATTCTGTTCATGAAAGCATACTCCCATCCCACTCCAGTGAGTGTGCACTCTGCTTATCAACCAGTGCCTGTCCCCTGACTCCAAAAAACCTACGGAGAACAAGCAGAAAAGGCCCATGGGACCTGGCCTAGAGTTCTTTTGGATGGAAAGTCCAGAACTTTCTTTCTGGAAGGCTGTTCCCTAGCACCAAATAGTAATATGCGGAGAAAATGCTTTGGATTTTAAGATAAGGTGAACTTTCATAACAGCATCCTTGATCCACTTAATTCTTTAATCTGCTGCATTTAACTCTAACTACAATTAGAATAATCTGAGAAGTTTCTAAACCATGAACTGCCCTGTCCCTAAACCAACTGAATCAGAACCTCTGGGGAGATGAGACCAAGCCATTTTTATTTTAAAAGGTCTCCAGGTGATTCTAATAAGTAACCAGAGTTGCAAACCAGTGGTTTAATCCACTAGGGCTGTGGTACCACAGTCATTTTTATTGTTGTTGTTCAGTCACTAAGTCATGTCCTATGTCATGTCCTACTCTTTGCAACCCTATGGACTGCAGCATGCCAGGCTTCCCTGTCCCTCACCATCTCCTGGAGGTTGCCCAAACTCATGTCCATTGAGTCGATGATGCCATCCTAATATCTCATCCTCTGTCATCCCCTTCTCCTCCTGCCCTCAATCTTTCTCAGCATCAGGGTCCTTTTCAATAAGTCGGCTCTTTGCATCAGATGACCTGATGCAAAAATATTAGCCAACACTTTGGCCAATACACAGTCATTTTTGGTTAACAACAAAACAAGATACAAGTCAGGAGAATCTCTAAGAACAGCCTTAGAGAAAGGATTGCCAATATTTCTATAACACTGTGGCTCTCCAAGCATTTTCATAAAGATTACCTCATCAAATACTAGCAACTTCTGACAAAGGGTATTATCCCAATTTAGAGATGAGGTGACGAAGGCCAGGAAAGTTAAAGGACTTTGTCCAAGGTCAAAGAACCAAAAAGAGGTACAGCCTGGGCCTGAATTCAGGCAGCTCGCACTGAATGGTTTTTCCTTCCACCACCTTACCATCCCATTGTGTGTCCCTGACTCCTGAGCACAGCCCAGAGAAGGCACTGGGGAAATGTCTTGAATTGGATGGAAAATTCATTCATCTAAAGACAAGAGAAGCAGGGCAGTACTGACAAAGACAGCGTTCAAATCTCCACTCCTTGGTGTGACAACGTACAAGTTACTAAATATCTGATTCCTCATCTGTATATCGGTTTAATGTAGAATCTACCTTGGGGATTGTCAGCCAGGTGAAATGAGATCACACATCTAAACGTTAATGATGATTCATACTGCCTACAAAAGAAGCAAGCCTTATCCATACAGAGCCATAAACGCTGGAGTGACACTATTCCTGTATATGAATCCCTTCTAGATGGGGGTGAACCTAGACAAGGAACTCAGTCTCACTGAGCCTTAGTTTCCTCATCTGTAAAAGGCAGATGATAATCATAGTTCCTACCTAAAGGGTTATTATAAGAATTCAATAAATAGGGCTTCCCTGATGGCTCAGTGGTAAAGAATCCGCCTACCAAAGCAGGAGTCCTGGGTTCAGTTCCTGAGCTGCGAAGATTTCACGTGTCATGAAGCAACTAAGTTCGTATGCCACAGCTACTGAGCCTGTGCTCTAGAGCCCTGGAGCCACGACTGAAGCGTGTGCGCCCTAGAGCCCATGCTTCACAGCAAGAGAAGCCACTACCAGTGAGAAGCTCAAGCACTGCAACAAGAGAGTAACCCTTGCTCACAGCTACAGAAAAGCCCGCACAGCAACAGAAACAGCACAGCCAAAAATAAATAAGTAAAAGAATTCAACGAATAAATACAGTGAGGGTTATACAAGTAGAAGCAGCTGGCTTGCCCACTGAAAGCTCTCAAACAATGTCACCATCATCACTGTTACACTGGAACCTAATAACCTGAGTCTCCCTGAAGGCAGATGAAAGGGAGGCAGAAGAAGAGGGGTCAGGAGGCCTGGGGAAACCACAGTCACCTGGCTGGAGTGTCCATCCCTGGCTGCAGCTCCCTTTGTAATGAGATGGGTGATCTGAAGGTAGGGCCCATGCTGGATGATGATCAGGCCTAATCCCAGACTACCCACAGTGAGTTTGGTCTGATGAGTTTTGCTCAAGTCGTGTACAGATGGCTTGACCTTGAGGTTGGCTTGTTTTCCTAAAAACGGAGAGATTTGTTTTAGTATTTCTGCTAGATATCAGCATGACAGTAGTAACTGGGGTTCTAACACCAGAATCAGGGCAGTTACTTAACCTCTCTCTGCCTTAGTTTCTGCATCAATAAAGTGAGGATAATAAAAATACCCACTCAAAGGGTTGTTATGAGAATTAAAGGAGACAGTTAAAGGGCTTTTGCACAGTGCCTAGCACACTGTGAATGTTTAATTAGTTATTATTATCCATTCACTTAACAAGTATTTTTTGATATAGTCAGTGTGCTAGAAACTGAAGTGTTTCTTGCCATCATGAATCTTCCAGCCTAGTGGAGGAGACAAATATCAATGAGCTGTGTAAACATATGTTGAACAACAAACTGTAACACATGCTATGAAGGAAAAATACAGAGAGCTCTGAGGGTGACCAACAGGTTAAGTCTCCTGTGGGGAAGAGGGATCAAGGCTTCACAGAGGAGGTAAAATTTGAATTGAGGTCAAAAAGCCCAATATGAGAGCTTTAAGCAAAGTATGGTGGAAGGGAACAAATAAGATTCTGAGACAGGAAAGGACATAAAAGGAGATCAGTAGGGGCCAGACAGGAGGAGCGAAGTCGTCGCAGACAGGCTGCTCAGCCGTTTTACCTCACTGGAAAAGCTTAGAAGCGATCTTGGCAGGACAAGCTAAGATCTGCATTCAAAGAAAGAATCAAACACCTCAGGCTGCTATATGGATTGTGGGGTCCAGACTGGAAGAGAGAGAGTGTTACTGCATTCACCCAAGCACGTCGTGACAGTGTCAGTGGAAATGGACAGTAGAAAATAAGCAATGGGGAGGAAAATCCAGGAAAATGGGTAGCGGGAATTGAAATATGTTTTATACAGAACTAAATCTCACAAGAAAAGTTTCAAAGACTGAGGAGTGATTAGAACAACAAGTTATGTTCCCAAGAGGAAGCTTCTGAGATTCATTTTCAGTTCACAGGAAGCTTCTGGGGAAACCTGTTTTCAGCACACTCTTCACACACCAGCACTTTTCCTTAAGAAGTGACAAACTGCTACTTGCCAAACCTTTGCCAAATCCATGTGACTGTAGTGTTTGGGGGTGGGGGGAGTGGGTCCAGGAGTCCTCCCCACTGTTGGAGGTGGGATTTCCCACATCTCCAGGGGTTTCACAGTCCTTTCAACTTCAAGCAAGCGTCCTTGCCTGTCTCCAACCTCACCCTCCCCGCAACCACAGATGCTCTCTGACTGGAAAATTAAGTGTGTGCTTAGTCGCTCAATCACGTCTGACTCTTTGTGACCCCGTGGACTATAGCCCGCCAGGCTCCTCTGTCCATGGCACTTCTCCAGGCAAGAATCCTAGTATAAAGAAGGCACCATCTTTGAGACTTTTCAGGATTATAGGAGCGATTTGGAACAGGTCATCCCCTCCTCAAATTTATGGCTCCTGAGCAAACAGAGAACTGGCATCATAGACAGGGTCTGAGTTCCAACCTCAGCTTGCAAATTAAACATGCTCCTGATATAATCTATGAAGCCCAGGCACAAAAGACAGCAGGGTTAAGTGAAAGAAGCCAGATTCAAAAGACTCCATACTGTATGCTTCCATTTTTGTGACATTCTCAGTAGAAAGGGCAAAACTATAGAAAACAGATCAGAAGTGTTAGGAGCTGGGGTGGAAAGGGGGTTGGCAGTAAACGGGCATCGCAAGGTAACTTCAGGGGTTGTGGAACCGCCATGTCCTGGTTGTAGGGGGTTAAATGTGGACATATGACTATCAAAATTCACAGAGCTGTACACTAAAAAAAAGGGGGGGCTCTTCCTGTATGCAAATTATAGTTTGGCAAACAAAGGATGGTGAGGCGCTATCTCAGAAGCCAGAGTGTGATGTCCCCATTTTACAGACAAGGAAAAGTGAAGGAGTCTTGGTCTCCAGGACATACCCAGTTACCTTTAACGTTTTTCTGAACGGACTTCTTCATGGCCTTGGGAGGCCAGGCCTCTCAGGAGGGCCTCCCTGAGCGAAAGCTGGAGTCAGTCCATCTCCCAACTGTTTCGAACCAGGAGCCGCCGCACTGCGGATCGATCGCCGGTGGCAAGGAGAGCTCGAGCTGGCCCCCAGGGGGCGCTGCGATGCCGCCTCCCAGACGTTGCGCGGCAGTGCGGTCACCACAATGCTTCAGTAGACCCTGGAAAATACAGTACGTGAAAATTTTGGTGCAGAAAAACAAAACTTCTACGGAACTAACACAGTGCCTGGCTCGTAATGGGTTCATCACCCATTGGGAAACTACTGAAATGGAGAGGGTGGAGGAAAGCTAGAAGAGGGGGCCTCAAAGATGTGAATGGTCTGCAGAATATCATGACTAGTTCATAGATGAGCACAGATGTCCTGCTGAGCTCCCAATAATGGTATTTTCAAACACTGTTACATCAACAGCGCCAACTGCTTTGGAACTGTATTTTATTCATGAATGTTTTGAATGAAAAAAGGCCAAGGGTGGCCTGAAAAAAATGAGTCACAATTAGGAGAGGAATTAATTCTTCCTTCCTTCTTTCCAAAATAATCCATTCCCCCCCCACAACACACACACACATTGACTCACACAACAAATATTTACTGGAAGCCTGCTCCACGGTTTTTGCTAATGCAAAGGACACAACAGTAGACAAAACAAACATAGGCTCTATCCTCCTGGAACTTAGATTTAAAAAACAGATGACGTGAACAATTTTAGGAAAGTATAAATTATCAAAAATAAATTCTATAAGAAATAGAAAACAATGTAATAACACAGTACTACTGTCATCCCTGGGCCTCCCAGGTGGCACTAATGGTAAAGAACTCTCCTGACAATGCAGGTAGATACTGGAGACAAGGGTTCAACCCCTGGGTTGGGAAATCCCTTGGAACCCGCTCCAGTATCCTTGTCTGAAGAATCCCATGGATAGAAAAACCTGGCGACTACAGTCCACAGGGTTGCAGAGTCAGACACGACTGAAGCGACTTAACATACACACATGCACTGTCATCTGGACTCTGATAAAACCAAAAGGCAAAGTCTCTTGTGTTCATGCCTTCAACAAACAGTAATCAAGCACCTGTGAGGTGTAGCACTGTCCAAAGATTTCCATGGTAAACTGGGAGGTCCCAGCTTATTCAGCTGCTTCTGTGGCTTTACCCAGTTAACCAGAGCAGACTTCTTGTTGGATAAATTTTGTGCTCAGGTGGCTGATTCAGAAGGAAATGTCATCCTGTTCCCTGTTACTCTCAGCCTCAAGGCATCTCCTGCAGGTAGCTCCTTGTGATAGATTGCCTGATTCCTCCTTCAGTCTGGCGAGGCTTCTGTCCAGACACTAAATTAATTCTATCATAAAATGCATCCTTTCCCTCCATTTTCCTATCAGTAGAGAATGGTGAGCATTTGCAGGAATCAAGTACGTCAGCCTTCAAGGTCCTATGAGGGACCTAGCGCACAGGGTTCCTGGACCCTCCTTCTATCCGACTGAAAACTCTTTATAGTGAATGCCAAGATCACACTGACTGGTGGAACTGAAAGGTACCAACTGTTGTGGGTGCTATGCTGTGCTGCCCAGATCCGCTTTCAGGACTGAAGGATCTGTTCCTTCTCTTCTACCCCAAACCTGCTGCTAGCTGAAGAGAGCCCTTGTCCGAGATCACATCTACCCAGGGCAGCTAGCATCCAATGACCGATCGATGCAGGGTAAAAAACCTGTCTCCCTCAGCCCAACTTGAACAACTATAAAGGGCCATCTCAGCTTCAGAGCCCCCTAAGGGACCTGCTGAGGTCCTCCTATCACTGCTCAGCAACCCGACTTCTCCCTCTGCCAGGCCTTGCTTCCTTCTGTCCACTGATGGAGAGTACTTCCCAGTAAATGCCCTGCAAGTTAGAGTATTCCCAGGAACTCAACCTGCAACAGCTTGTGCCAGGGACAGCATGAATGAGTAGATGCTAAGATGGGATTCTGGAGCTGGACCTGCTGCCCAGGTAATAATGAAGACCCCGTCCCCGTAGAAAAGGAACATACATAGCCTTGGGCACAGGGAAGCACTAAGATTGTTCAGTTTTTCACCAATGGCTTGGCACCCACATGATCTACCTGGGTGCCTCAGTTCTCCTTTGCCCTATTTTATAGTAAATAGACAAATTCAGCAGCCACAGCCCGAGAGGTACATGGCAACCAGAGGCTCAGCCCCCTTAGGGATGGAGGTCTGGGCCATGCCACCATGTAAGCCACCTAGAGGTGCTGAGGGTGAGAGAAATCTAGGATGGATAGGAGAGGCAGGAAATGATGGGTATGTCAGTTATACATGAAGGTGAGCTACAACAGCAGCAGCAAGAGTTCTATTTTGTCCCATTAACCTTCCTATTACAACTTTCCCACAGGAAGACTCCACTGGGTCCTGAAGGTGATGCGCTCAGAACTAACAAGCAGCAAGTGAATCTGCGCGGCACAAGGTCTGCACTGTCGCAAACGCTGCAGCGTCCTACCTCGTCCCCCTTCAGGCCTGGAGGACCGATGCCCAGCTCCTGCACAGGCCGTAGGCTGACAGCTCTCAGCTGTCAGCCCTCTCAAGGACTGTCTTTGGCTGAAGAGCCACATCACCCTAGGTCATGCCCCATGTCTAGCAGCCAATGACTGGTCCAAACAGAGACATCAAGGCTTTGCTTGCCTTTTCCCCCAGCTCAGAACTCAGAACAGCTATTACCACTTCAGAGTTCCCTGTGGGCTTGCCAGAGCCTCCTGTGACTGCACCACAGTCAAACTGCTTCCTCTGCCCAGTCCTGCTTCCTTCCCTTCCTCCACAGGAGTTGATCCTGAGTACTCCCTAATAAACTTCTTGCACTGTAATCAATAATCTGTCCCTAAGTCACCTCAGCAGAACCCAATCCAAGAGACTAAATGATATTTGAGCCCCCGGCCAAGTTACTAGACTCTGGATTTAGCTCTTTCATTTCATCTAATCCCAGAAACCCCAGGGGAACATGTTATGTTGCATTCACCACATCCTTAGCCTGCCTGCATGGTAAACCTGATCTTTACCCTGTCAGGCCAAAGATCCTCCTTAAAGAGAAGAGTGATTGCAGAGTCCCCACCACAGCTTTCCTTGAGGTCGCCTCTGGATTCAGCCTCTGCTGGGCTGAGGCCTAACATCCATCATGACAAGGCATGCTATGTCCAGAGCCCTTGACTTCAGGCTGCTAGCATAGCTCCCTCCTGGGGACCTTCTGTTTTTCTGGGTCCTTAAGGACTTTCTGCCGGTTGGAGCCTCATGGCTCATCTTCTCTCTGGATACAAAAGTTCTAGCTGCTCTGCATAGAGGTGAGAGGATGGGGAGGTTCTATCATTGAAACACAGTGCCTGACTCTGGGAGTCTATTGGTTAGATAGAAGAGGCCCAGAGAGGTGATGTGACTTTCCCAAGTTCAAGTTAGTAGCATGGGTGGGACTGAAATATGGTTCTGTGTTCTTTTTCACTCCATCACACCATGTCTCCCTAACCCCTAGGGTTTGCCTCTACTAAAATCTAAACTGAGATATAGAGAACAGACTGATCTGTCCTGTCCTGAGAGTCTTGGGACTCTGAAACACTACATTGGCAAGAATGAAACTTGGGGCTAAAACCAGCCCCAAATTATTGGGACTAATAGGAAACCTGTAAACACAGTATTTGGTTCCTGCCCACCCCTCTCATCCCACATCCTGATTGGTAAGGAATGGGATAGGTGGCTGTTGTCTGTAGTGATGTGCAGCTATTAATCCAGTAGAAAAAAAGTTTTAAATTCTTTTAACTTTGTAATAGTTGTTTTTGTGTTTTAATCTTAGATTCAGACCTCTCATGGAGGGGCAAAGGTAGGAGGGACAGAAAGGGATGCCTGGGTAGAGGGAGGAAGTTATGCTTGTATTTTTTTAAGAATCAAGTCATAATTGCACTTAGTTGGAGTAGAATAGGCAAGTGTTCCAACATTTCACCCTAAGATTCTCAACTGCTGAACATCCAATGGTGAACATCCATGGACATTGTTTGAGAATTCAGAACTGTACAGCTGGAGTTTCTATCACTTGGCAACAGAAACACCAGAAAGAAGCCAAGAAAATGACTCCGCCAAAGTTCTCCAGTGTTTAAACAACAACAAACAGTGAAAAATTCCTGCAGTAATGAGATATGCATTATGTCTAAGTCCCTGGAACATATACATCAGCTTGTGTCAATTTCTGTGGCAGAGGAAAAATATATGATTTAATAATAATAACAAAAACCCTAACCTTCCCCCCTCTCCCATAAGAGACCAATGTTTGGACAGGGAAGTCCATAGGCTAGCAATTGAATTTCCTTACCCAGTCTATGTGCTGATACTGATAACTCTGTGCATTTCTGCAAAGCTGTTGGTCTGGTGGAATTTGAAACCTGCTGAGTTCTGTGGACATGTAGGCATTCCAAAAATAGAGACAGATATCACTCTTCTAGGTCTTTCCAGAGATGACCTAGGTGGCCTTTATGGAGAAAATGAGCATCTCATTTCCTGTTCGCTGCATGGGGAACTATCTGGGAAAGAAAGAGCTGGACTCAACGTCAGGGTTAATAGTGACTTAGTACATGAGTCATGGAAGAAAAGGAAACCTCCACTAGATAGCAAAATCGTATGTGGTAGGCCATATGTGTCGCTAACAAATTTTGCCAACCATCTCTTTTTCTGTTTTTCCATCCAACTTAAGCCCCTCCCCACATCCCACCTCAGTAAATAGTATCATCAAACGCCCAGTTACTCAGGCCAAAAATTTAGGAGTCATTCCCTGAATCCTCTCTTTGTTTCAACTGACCCTGCTGCTGCTGCTGCTAAGTCGCTCCAGTCGTGTCCAACTCTTTGCGACCCCACGGCAGCCCACCAGTCTCCACCATCCCTGGGATTCTCCAGGCAAGAACACTGGAGTGGGTTGCCATTTCCTTCTCCAGTGCATGAAAGTGAAAGTAAAAGCGAAGTCGCTCAGTCATGTCCGACTGTTGCGACCCCATGGACTGCAGCCTATCAGGCTCCTCCGTCCATGGGATTTTCCAGGCAAGAGTACTGGAGTGGGTTGCCATTGCCTTTTCCTTCAACTGGCCCCCTACCCCCATTTATCAGCACTTCCTTTCCTCTGCCTAAAAAAACATCCCTATATGCGACCCCACGGCAGCCCACCAGTCTCCACCATCCCTGGGATTCTCCAGGCAAGAACACTGGAGTGGGTTGCCATTTCCTTCTCCAGTGCATGAAAGTGAAAAGTAAAAGCGAAGTCGCTCAGTCATGTCCGACTGTTGCGACCCCATGGACTGCAGCCTATCAGGCTCCTCCGTCCATGGGATTTTCCAGGCAAGAGTACTGGAGTGGGTTGCCATTGCCTTTTCCTTCAACTGGCCCCCTACCCCCATTTATCAGCACTTCCTTTCCTCTGCCTAAAAAAACATCCCTATCTGCCCATTGTCCCCCATTTTCACTACTCTTATCCTAGCTAAAGCTACATTTCTCTCTCTCCTGGACTACCGTGCCTCTTAACTGGTATCCCTGCTTTTGTTCTTGCCGCTCCCCACCTACAATCTATACTCTTTTTACGGACTAAAGAAGACCTGTCACTCTTGCTTTAACCCCTCCAGTGCTTTCCTGTTGCATTTAGAACAAAATCCAAACTCTTTATCACGGCTCTCGAAGTCCTACATTTGATCTCTGCCTACCTCTCTTTTTCTCCAGCCACATGGGCCGTTTTGCAGTTCCTTGAACAGCCCGACCTCTTCTTTGCCCGCTTCCCTAATGTTCTTTGAAGTTTCTTTTCTCTCTGTCTGGAACAGTCTTGCCCAGATCTTCACGCATGAGGTCTTTATGAACGTGGCGTTCTCAGTGAAACCTTCCCTGGTTATCCTAAATATCATCAAACTGCCGCCCCCTAAACCTCTCATCAGACCGACCGCCAATTTAATTAACAGATTAACACCTAGCATTAAAGATCAGTTTTTAACAAAGTTTCTGTCTCTTCCCCTACTAGAAGGTAAGCTTTCTGAGAGCAGGAAACTTGTTTCTCCTGTCCACTCCGGCACCCCCAGCACCTGCATTCCCTAAATGGGGCAGTCCCGGGCTGACGGATACGGCAGAGGCAACGATATTGCAAGGTGAGAAGAGCCTGTCACCGGCTCCCTCGGCGGTCGCGAGGCCGCCTCCTGCAGGAAGAAAAGCGGCTCCTGCCCAGTCCAGGGCAGCGAGGCGGGCGGCCGAGAAGAAGCCGGGCGGAGCAAGGCCTGAGGCGGGCCGGAGGAAGGACTGGGGCTGCGAGCCTGGGCTGGACCGAGAGGACAGAACGGGGTCGTCA
>SJXQ01004393.1:56557-87357 GCA_006408695.1 Aepyceros melampus | reverse complement strand
GCACTCCTGTAACAGAGCCCGGGGCCGCGGGACAAGGCCCTCGCGGCCGCTGCTCCTTCCCGAGTCGCCCTAGCCCCCCACCAGCCTTCCTTCTCTTCTGCGCTGCCCAGTCGAGAGAAGGAGCCCCGGGGCGGCCGGCTGCACTGCCTCTGCGTGGCCAGGGGTCCGGGGAGTGAGCTGGGCCTGCCTCGGCCCCGCTGCCTGGGCGGGAGGTGTCAGCCTCCCCCTTTGCGACCCGCCGGGGCCGAGTTATCCCACTGCCCTCGCGCCCGCCCCGCCCCGGTGAGAGCTCTGATGGTGAGAGCAAAAGGCACCAGGCGGCTCCTGCCGCCCTGCCAATGGCCAGCAGTGACCCTGACTCCTGGCCGGCGTTTGGAGGCCTGAGTTCCAGGCCCAAGGGCTCGTGCCCCCGGGCCCCCGAGCCCTTCTCTGAGCCTCAGTCTCCACACCTGTGCAATGGGCTGTCGGAACTGATTCCCTCGGGTCCCTTTTACACGCTTGGATAGTCAGTCCGGAAGCCAGGAGGGCTGGAGTTATTATTTCCTTTCTGCTCCATGGCAGGCCTGTTTCCTCCTATTTCCCCAGCCCCAGGGGAATGAGGAGAGGGCTGGGGTCTGGCTGCGTGCCCTCCTTGGGCAGCTGTACACTGGGTGACGCTAGGATTAGAACACGTCCTATCCATTTGGGGGCAAGGAGAGAAACTGAAGCAGCTTATCAGTGAAGACCGGGAGTCAGCTGTGGGCGTGGATGCCCCCTCTTGTGACTTTAAGAAGGGCGGGGGCTTCACCTCTCGGCCTCAGTTTTTCAGTCTTTTGAAAATGGCCTCGGCAACCCCTCCCTCCCAGCATGGATGTGAGTGTCCCTGGCACTCCGCGTGGACGTGCTCACTAGAGGCAAGTCACTCTTGGTGTAACGCGCTTAGTATCACACCCGTGCAGCCTGTGACCTTGGGCCAGTCACTTCTCTGGGAGCCTCTACATGCCCTTCTGTCCATCAGGAGTGGCACCAAGTCTGCCTCCAAGGTGGCCGCAGGCTTGGGGCTTGGCCCAGTCACAGGGCCTTGGGAACAGATCCTGTCGTTTGTCCTTGCTGTGGTGGCTGGTTCTCTGGAGGAGCCCGGCCCCAGACCGTCTCTTGGAAGACCACGTGCCCATGTTTACTAGAAAGCACAGCATCCCCTTGAGGATGGGTGCCCCAGAGAGGGTTTGCTGCCCTGGGTTCCCAGCCCTGCCGGTAACCCCAGCCTTAGTGGGGATGCCTGCAGCCTAGAGCTCATTGGCCAGCCTCAATCTATCCAGAAGGTGGGGAGTTCGCCCCCTGTGTTGGTATGGCAACCACTTTATCTCCCACATCTGGGAAGAACCTGATCTGCCAGTTTCCGGCTACTGTGGGGCCCTAGCACCGGAACCTGCCAGGTCTGCAGAGCCTGGGGCGTGGGGAGGCTTGGGCCCGTGGCCTGGTGGGGGCAGGCTCACTGGGTCGCCCATCCTGCCGTGGGAGCCAGCTCCCAGGCCCCCGCCTCCAGGGCGGAGGAGGGAGTTGGGAGCTTTATAAATAGAGGCTTTCTCTGGCTCCAGCCGCCCACCCCCTGCTGCTGCCATCTTGCAGGGAGCAGCCTCGGACTCTGCAGTCATGAGCCTCTGAAGCCTGGGCCCTTTCTCTTAGCAAGAATGGGGCCAGGTGGCGGCCCGAAGAAAGAGGGGCTTGAAATGTGACCTGGGCAGGAGAGCCCACTTGCCCCCAGCCAGTCGGCCCTGGGATAGGAGTCAGCCAGAAGGGACAGAGGGTGGTTTATTATCAATGTGTGGGCAGCTCCTCTGCATGGTGCCACCTTGCCAGGTGGAAGGACATGCTGGGCTAGCGCTCAGCTCCTCCAGGTACTGAGGGCACTTTGAAAGAGCCTCACCTCATCCCCACCCCATAAGGAATGGAACCTGGGAAAAGAAGCTGGAGGCCGGATCCCTTTTGCATGGGTGATCCTAGGGGGTGGCCTCTCAGTCCCTGAACTGTGGAGGGGTTTGCAGAGTTGATCGTGGTGATGGGACAGCTCAGCGAACGGCACCCAGGCAGGAAAAGCTAAAGCATATTCGGGTAAGATGCCGGGGAGCAGAGAGTGGGCAGTGGAAGTGCTAGTACCAATGCTGTCAGTAGTACTGACTGTATTACTAGGAGCGGAGGCAGGAGTGAAGATAATAAAAGCCAGGGAGGCTGTAGCATTGTTTTCATCCGAGCCGGGCAGGCAACAGTGGACGTGGGAGGGATGCCCAGGACGTTGGAAAAACCTGGTTGGACTTTGAACGTAGGTGGATGTGTAGTGTGAGGGCCAGGTGGCCAGGCGGAAAGTGCTGCCCATAACCGTGGCAAGAAGGGGAGGAGATAACTGAGCATGACACCATCACGGGAATCAGAGCGGCTGGTCCCATCGGGGTAAGGACGTCCCTAGGTGGCTCCTGGGAGCCGAGGAGGGACCTGCAGGAGATCTTTTATTGATGACGACATTGACACCAGTTGACATTTATCAGGCCTGTGCTGTGTGCTGACCACAGAACGAAGCACCTCCCGAATATTCTATGAGATGGTTCCTGGTATCCCCATCCCCTCGGTGGAAACTGAGGACCAGAGAGGTGACTTTGTCTCGGAGCCTCAGTTTTCTCATCTTGAAAATGGGGCTAGCGGCACCCCCACCTTCAAAGAGGCTGGGTGAGGGCAGGCCTGTTCAGGGCACGGCTCTGGGAGGCCCCAGTTTGTGGAAAGTGAGGAAGAAGAGTCAGGAGAGCAAGAGTAGCTGACACCCAGGCAGGGAGCCGCAGGCTCTGACCCCTGCCCACCTGGCCCTGCAGAGAGAAACCCAAGCCCCCATGCATAATTGATGGCTGCTGAGCTGGAACGGCCTGAAGCTGGTAGAGCCTCCCGCTCCTTGCAGCTGGAGCTGTCCTTTGCCTCTGGGTGACTCAGGGTTGCCAGGTCATCTGAGAAGGGCCTCCAGACCCCGAGCCCGTGACAACCCTGACTCCAGCGCAGCCTGCCTCTTGCCTGGCCTCAGTGGCACCTTCTGTGAAATGGGAACTTGCCCATGCTGAGCGCCGGGTCAGCACTATCTGTTGTTGTCAGAGCTGATCTTGCTCTTGTGCTGTTTCTCTCTGACCACTACCCACCATGGCTGGACAGGGCCTTTGAGATCAGAAAGGCCAGGACCTGGGCTGGTTTCTGGCTGTTCCTATGTGGACCCCATGGCTTCGGCCAGCTCGGAAGGAGGACCCTGTGACATCCTGGTCCCTCCCTGGCCTTGGGGCGGGGCTGCCAAGCTTCCTGGGCCTGGGTGTGCCCTGCAGTTGGCTCGGATGAGTTGGCACTGCTCCCCATGTACCATGCCAGGCAGCAGAGGCCATCCTCCACCCCACCCCTCTCCCTTCCCATCAGATCTACAGCATCAGCCCTTACACTGGGCACCGAACTCCCCGCCAGATCCTGGCCTTCATATCTTACCCACATCTTTTTTATTTCCTTCTCACAACCTATGAGGGAGATGCTGTTCCTTATTATTCCCATTTTCAGCTTCAGAAACTGATGCTCAGAGACAGAGCCACTTGGCCCAGGTCATACTTCTCATCAGAACTGAGACTTGAATCATGTTCCTCCGGTTCTGGAACCTGGGTTCTTCCCACTCCCTCCTCCGGGACCCCTTCCCCAGGGCTCCCAGCTGCCCTGGTACCTGCTGATCACACCAGACCTTGCTCTGTGCCCCTTGTGTCCCTGAGTGCTCGTTACCAAGTACTTTTCTCCAGAGTCAGGCTGGGAGGACCCTCAGTGATGGCCTACCAGCGGCTCCTTAAGTTGTGTTTGATTTTGTACAGGTGTGCATTTGGGGGGCAGGGGGTGTCTGTATCTTTCATTGGATTTCCAAAACAAACCGGGATCCGCCAGCTCTAGCCCAACCATCCCAGGTCACAGAGGAGCAAGCTGAGGCCCAGGGCAGGGTTGCAGTTTGATCAAGGTCCCACAGCGGATGGGGTAGACTGGTTCCTGGACCTGAGGGCCTGAGTTCCAGCCAGGCAGTAGGGCTAGATGGGTGGGGCAGGGCTGGTCCTCCCTCCCCCCTGCTGAGTCTTCCACCCCTGGGTGCTCCCCCCAACCTTCCGCCTGCAGTTCACAGAGGAGAAATTCGGCCAGGCCGAGAAGACCGAGCTCGATGCCCACTTTGAGAGCCTCCTGGCCCGGGCGGACAGCACCAAGAACTGGACCGAGAAGATCTTAAGGCAGACAGAGGTGCTGCTGCAGCCCAACCCCAGTGAGTGGACACGGGCCGGCCCTGGGCAAGGGGCGGGGCGCCGCGGGCAGGGGCCCAGCTGCTGAGGCTGTGCAGGTGGGCCTGGGCAGCAGGCAGGACTTGGGTGAGACTCTTGGGGCTTAAGGCTGCTGTTGGTGGCACGGGAAGGGGGGGTCGTCCCCATTAAAAACAGCAGTCTGGGTGTTTTGCTCCACAATACACTCACTCTCTGGGACGTGGAAATGCAAATTTTGCCCAGAGGAGTTGAAATCTGGAAACTAAAACATCCCTGGGAGAAGAGGCAGGAGAAACGGGAGACCAGTCACTGGGGAGCAGGCAGCGAGGGGCAGGGACGAAGAAGGCCCGTCCAGGGTCGCACGAGAGCACAGGGCAGGCCCCACAGCTGCAGGGGCACGTGCCCTGGGGTCCAGAGACGTGTCTGCCTGTATGTCTGCTCTTAGCTAAGACGGTGTGCTCAGAGCTTTCTGGGTCCAGCCAGAGCACTGTTCACACGTGTGGTGTGTGCACGCATGCTAAGTCGCTCAGTCATGCCTGACTCTTTGCGACCCCTGGACTGTAGCCCACCAGGCTCTTCTGTCCAGGGGGCTTCTCCAAGCAAGAATCCTGGAATGGATTGCCATGCCCTCCTCCAGGGGATCTTCCCCACCCAGGGATCGATCCTTGGGTGGTTCTTAGGTCTCCTGCGTTGGCAGGCGGGTTCTTCACCACTAGCGCCCCCTGTGTGTCACGCTCTGTGAGTCCATATTCTAAGGAGGGGGAAGTGGAAGGCCCGTCACCGCAGCTGGGTGACCTCAGGCAGGTACTTCACGTCTCTGGGCTCTGCTTCTCCTTTCCTGTAAGGGGTTTCACAGGGTCAAGAGCCTGTCTCACGGGTGGGGAATCAGCACGAGAATGTCCTGGAAGTCACCAGGCTGGGCACCCCTGTGGGCCGGTCCTGGACTGGCCTGGGGCTCCTCCGGGAGGGCCCCGTGGCTTTGGCTGCTGTCTCCCACAGGCGCCCGAGTGGAGGAGTTTCTGTACGAGAAGCTGGACAGGAAGGTGCCCTCGCGGGTCACCAACGGGGAGCTGCTGGCGCAGTACATGGCCGAGGCGGCCAGTGAGCTCGGGCCCACCACCCCCTACGGTGAGCCGGTCCCCACGGCCGGGCGGGGCCCCAGTCTCTGGCCCTCCCTCCCTCCTTTCCTTCCTTTCTCTGGTCTTGTATTTACACGTGTGCTGCCTGGATTCATTCCCCTTGCAAATACCTCAATCAACACAGGTGACAACAGTGGAAAATAGAAGCCTCCTGGGACTTCCCTGGGGGTCCAGTGGCTAACACTCCACACTCGCAGTGCAGTGGGCCTAGGTTCCATCCCTGGTCAGGGAACTAAGATCCTGAAGACCACATGGCACCCCCCACCCCAAAAAAAAGAGCTTCCTCTACCCACTTTTGGTTTGTGTGCGTTTTTTAATGGGATCATATCATCTTATGTGTGCCATTCCACAACATGATTTTTAAACTTGGTGTTGCTTTACAGATTATCTATTCACAGTAGCACTTAAAGAGCCACTTCAATCTTTGCTTTTTAATTGAAGTTTTATTGAGGTACAATTTATGTACTATAAAGCGCACTTGTTTTAAGTGTGTAATTGGGTGATTTTTAGTATCTTTACAGAATTGTACAAACATCCTTCAATCCGGTTTATTTTGAAATTTTTAATTAATTCTGAAATAGAATATAGTTGCTTTACAATATTGTGTTGGTTTCAGGCATACAGCGCAGTGATTCTGTTATATACACATATATATGCTCCTTTTCAAATTCTTTTTACTTTGGGTTGTTCCAAAATATATATAGTTCCCTTGCTCTGCAGTAGGCCTTGTTGGTTATCTGTCTTATAAATAGTAATGTGATATGTTAATCCCAACCTAATGTATCCCTCATCCCCCCCACCCCCGCTTCCCAATTTCTCCTTTGGTAACCATAAGTTTGTTTTCTGTGTTTGTGAAGTCTGTTTCTGTTTTAGAAGTTCATTTGTATCATTTTTTAAGAGTCCACACTTGCGTGGTATCATGATGTTTGTCTTTCTCTGCCCAGTATAACAATCTCTGAGTCCATCCCTGTTGCAACAAATGGCATTATTTCATTCTTTTTTTTTTTTTTATGGCTGAGCCACGTTCCATTGTATATGTTTATCACATCTTTTTCATCCATTCGTCTGTTGACAGACATTTAGGTTGCTTCCACGTCTTGGCTATTGTAAATAGTGCCGTGATGAACCTTGGGGTGCCGGTAGCTTTTCCAGTGACTGTTTTCTCCAAGTATATACATGGCCGGGAGTGGGACTGCAGGATCGTGTGGTAGCTCTGCTTTCACTTTCTGAGGGCGCCTCCATACTGGTCTCCAGAGTGGCTGTGCCAGTTTACATTCCCACCAGCAGTGTCGGAGGGTCCCTTTTTCTCCACACCCTCTCCAGCGTTGATTGTTTGTAGATTTGTGATGATGGCCATTCTGGTTTGCACTTCTGTAATAATTAGCAGTGGTGAGCATTTTTCCTGTGCCGTTTGACCATCTGTATGTCTTAATCCATATGTCTGTTCAGATCCGCCCATTTTTCACTGGGTTGCTGGTTTTGATGATGTTAAGCCTCATGAGCTGTTTGTACATTTGGATTGCTGTTTTGTTACTGTTCTCCCTGTATCTCAGGTCCTTTTTTTGTTTGATCCTCTTTTACTGACTTCTTTTGAGTTAAAAAGATATTTTCTAGTGTAACATTCTAATTCCTCTGCTCCTTTTTTTCTTTAACTTAAAACATTTTTCTTAGTGGTTTTAAAACTTGAATCACAACCTGCACTTTAACTTAACACAGTCTACTTCAGAGTAATCTAACTGAATTCCAGTAAAATATAGAAACTTTGCTCCAGGGTAACTCCCTTCCCTCCCTCTTCCTTTGTGCTCACATTGTCATACATACTATTTCTCAACAATACAGTTTTATAATTATTGTTTTATGCAATTGTCTTTTAAGTCAGTTAAGAAGAGAGAAAAACAATTATCATCTTTTCTGTGTGTCCGTAGTCACCTTTACCACTGCTCTGTATTTCTTTATGTGGACTCACGTCACCCTCTCATGTCATTTCACTTGTACGTGAAGTATTTCTTCTATGGCAGGTCTGCCAGCAATGAATTCTTGTAGCCTTTGTCTAACTGGGAATGTCTTTATGTTCACTTTCGAAGGGCAGTTTTGCGGTGTATAGAATTCTTGGATGAGAGTTTTCTCCTTTCTTCACTTTGAGTATATTCTCTCACTATCTGACCTCCCTTGTGTCTGATAAGAAGTCAGTTCAAATCTGCCGTTGAACCCTTCTAGTGATTTTTTTTCATATCAGTTGTTAAACTTTTCAACTCTAGAATTTTCACTTTTTTAAAATTTTAATCTCTTTATTGACATTTCTTATTTGAGAAGTCATTATCATCATACTTTTCTTAAATCTTTAAAAAAATTTTTAATTGGAGGGTGATTGCTTTACAATGTTGCATTAATCTTAGATCTTTAAACATGGTTCTATTTTTTTATTTTTTAATTGAAGTATGGTTGATTTTAATATGTGTTTGTTTCTGGTATATGGCATAGTGACTCAGTGTTTTTGCAGATTATATTCCATTATAGGTTATTACAAACTAATGGCTATGATTCTCTGTGCTATGTGGTATATGCTGTTGCTTATCTATTTCATATATAGTAGTTTTATCCTATACCACAGTTTGTCCCTCCCTACCCTTATGGTTTTGGTTGTTTTTGTTTTTTCTTTTCCACTTATTTGTAATAGCTGCTTAGAAGTCTTTGTCTGCTAAATCTAATATCTGAGCCTCCTTGGAGATGGTGGCTGTTAATTGCTTTTCTTTCCTGTGTATTGACTGTACTTTGCTATTTCGTTGCGTATCTTATAATTCTTCTTGGGTTATTAGTGCTGTTTGTTTCTTTAGAGACATACCTGAGCTAATTGTTTAGAGTTTGTTTTCTTTGCTGTATGCAGCTACTGATGTCTCTGCTTATTTTTCTACTTATTCTTTTTACTTTTAAGCCTAGCTTCCTAAGGGCTGCTTCCAGGTCAGCATATGTTGGTGGTCAGCTAATGATTAATCGGAAGTCGTGCTTAGACTCTGGCACCATTAAGGCTTTGCTGATGAATTTATGAGTGGGCTGGGGAACACACTCAAGTTAAGCAGTCGATATGTGTGCCTCGCTTTTACTTCGTGAATGTGCAAAGCCGCCCACTAGCCAAGAATGATTTGATAGCCGGGGGCTCTCTCCTGTGCCTCCCCTGCATGCTGCACACAGGCACAGCCTTCTAGGCCAGCAGAGCTGGCTGGAGTTTATCAAGGCTCCCTGTGACTGTCTCATTTCCCAGATCTCCTGTTAAATTTCTGGCAAGTCTGCTGCTTATTCCAGCCAGTCCTCCAGCTTCATGTTAGCTGCGATGTTGGCCTTTCCTGATTATTTGCCGTTGAGATCATTACTGCTTATGACCATGTCTTGTGGGTTCTTCTGTCTTCTAGCCAAAATCAATCTGATTTCAGTGTTGACCATCTGGTGATGTCCATGTGTAGAGTCTTCTCTTGTGTTGTTGGAAGAGGGTGTTTGCTATGACCAGTGCATTTTCTTGGCAAAACTCTATTAGTCTTTGGCCTGCTTCATTCCGCATTCCAAGGCCAAATTTGCCTGTTACTCTAGGTGTTTCTTGACTTCCTACTTTTGCATTCCAGTCCCCTATAATGAAAAGGACATCTTTTTTGGGTATTAGTTCTAAAAGGTCTTGTAGGTCTTCATAAAACTGTTCAACTTCAGCTTCTTCAGCATTACTGGTTGGGGCATAGACTTGGATAATTGTGATATTGTGTCTTTGGCCTGCTTCATTCCGCATTCCAAGGCCAAATTTGCCTGTTACTCTAGGTGTTTCTTGACTTCCTACTTTTGCCTTCCAGTCCCCTATAATGAAAAGGACATCTTTTTTGGTTGGTATTAATATTTAGAATTAATTATTATCCTGATGCCATCGAGAACTAAAAGGACTACAGTTACAACAGTAGTAATATATTACCCCCAAATTATAATCCATTAATGCTCCCATTTAAAACTGATTTTCTATCTATATATTATTGAGGTCTCTTAACTCATTTTCCTTACTAGGTGGCTCAATTTGAAATGAAACAGAAAACAATGGAGTGGTAAACTCTGAAAATTACCTTCCTTTTGATATGCCTCATTAGTAAGTATGCCAATATTAGTTGTTGTTTTTTTCACCCAATGGGGCTATTCTTAGTACATATTATAGCTCACTGTGGGATGGTTGCTGTTGACTGATGAATGTACATGGTGAACTGTAATTGTCAAACAAGTGAGTGGAAATGAAGAAAGTAATGCCAGGAAGGCACAGGTTTTTGTTGTTTTAGAAGGAAAACCTTGTTGTGTCTCTCATCTACAGTCTAATCTTCAGATTTAGTGAAACTGTTACTTTTCTTATGCTCCATTAAAAATTTGGATTATTTTTGGTTTTTTTGCCCTTGAGTTGTGTCATGTATTTTTGTATATTAAGCCCTTATCAAATATGTGATTGGAAAATATATTCTGTCAATCTGTAAATTGCCATTTGATTTTGTTGATGTTCTTTGTTTGGAGTTTGATGTGGTCCTACTTGTATGTTTTTGCAGTTGTTGCCTTTGCTTTTGGTGTGAAACCCAAAAACTCATTGCAAAGACTGATGGCAAGAAGATTACCTTGATGTTTTCTTCTAGGGGTTTAATCGCATGAAGTCTTTTGTTCAAATTTTTAATCCCTTTTTAGCTGATTTTTGTGTATGGTAAAAGACAAGGGCACAGTTTCACTTTTTCATAAGACTATCCAGTTTTTCCAGTGCCATATTAAAAAGCTTATCCTTTCCCCATTGGATATTCTTGGCTCCTTTTTCATAAGCTAACCGATAATATACGGGTATGCATTTCTTTCTAGCTTCTCTGTTCTGCTCTATTGATCAATGTGTCTGTTTTCCTGCCAGAAGCAAATCATTCTGTTTTGATTACTATAGCTTTCTAATACAATTTGAAATAACCAACCCTAGTCTTGAACTTTGTTATTTCCAAAGAAAACTTGTCTCTTTAGTGTTTTATGATTTCATACAGCAGAATAGACCAAGAAGAGATGGGAAAAGTACAAAAAAAATCTTAATGACCCAGATAATCACAATGGTGTAGTTTCTCACTCAGAACCAGACATTCTGCAATGTGAAATCAAGTGTGTCTTAAGAAGCACAGCTGCCCATAAAGCTAGTGGAGGTGATAGAATGCCAGCAAAGCTATGTAAAATCCTCAAAGATGATGCTGTTAAAGTGCTCCACTCAATGTGTCAGAAAACTTGGAAAAGCCAGCAGTGGCCAGAGGACAGGAAGAGGTCAATCCTCATCCCAGTTCCTAAGAAGGGCAGTACTAAAGAACGTTCAAGCCACTGAACAGGTGCACTCATCTCCCATGCTAGTAAGGTTATGCTCAAATCCTCCAAGCTAGGCTTCAGCATTATATGAATCTAGAACTTCCAGATATTCAAGCTGCATTTAGAAAAGTCAGAGGAACCAGAGATCAAATTGCCAACATTTGCTGGAACATAGAAAAAGCAAGAGAATTCCAGAAGAGTATCTCCTTCATTGACCTCACAAGACCGTGTGGATCACAACAAAGTGGAAAATTCTTAAGGAGATGGGAATACCAGAACAACCTTACCTGTCTTCTGAGGAACCTGTATGCAGTTCAAAAAGCATAATATTAGAAGCAGAGAAGGAACAATCAGTTCAGTTCAGTCGCTCTGTCGTGTCTGACTGTTTGTGACCCCATGAATTACAGCATGCCAGGCCTCCCTGTCCATCAACAACTCCCGGAATTCACTCAGACTCCGTCCATTGAGTCCGTGATGCCATCCAGCCATCTCATCCTCGGTCGTCCCCTTCTCCTCCTGCCCCCAATCCCTCCCAGCATCAGGGTCTTTTCCAATGAGTCAACTCTTCGCATGAGGTGGCCAAAGTACTGGAGCTTCAGCTTTAGCATCATTCCTTCCAAAGAAATCTCAGGGCTGATCTCCTTTAGAATGGACTGGTTGGATCTCCTTGCAGTCCAAGGGACTCTTAAGAGTCTTCTCCAACACCACAGTTCAAAAGCATCAATTCTTCGGCGCTCAGCCTTCTTCACAGTCCAACTCTCACATCCATACAAGGTCACAGGAAAAACCATAGCCTTGACTAGATGGACCTTAGTCGGCAAAGTAATGTCTCTGCTTTTGAATATACTGGTTCAAAATTAGTGAAGGAGTCCGTCAAGGCTGAATATTGTCACCCTGCTTATTTAACTTATATGCAGTGCATGTCATGTGAAATGCTGGACTGGATGAATCCTAAAGGCTGGAATCAAGATTGCTGGGAGAAATATGAACAACCTCAGATGTGTGAAAGATATCATTCTAATGGCAGAAAGTGAAGAGGAACTAAAGAGTCTCTTGATGAGGGTGAAAGAGAGTGAAAAAGCTGGCTTAAAATTCAATATCAAAAAGAAAAAAAAAAAGAAAAGATCATGGCATCTGATCCCGTCACTTACATGGCAAATAGAAGGGGAAAAGGTAGAAGCAGTGACAGATTTCCTCTTCTTGGGCTCTAAAATCACTGCGAATGGTGACTGCAGCCATGAAATTAGAAGATGATTGCTTCTTGGCAGAAAAACTGTGACAAACCTAGACAGTGTGTTAAAAGCAAAAACATCACTTTGCCGACAGAGGTCTGTATAGTCAAGGCTAGGCTCTTTCCAATAGTCATGTGCACATGTAAGAGCTGGACAGACAATAAAGAAGGCAGAGTGCTGAAGAACTGATGTTTTCAAACTGTGGTGCTGTAGAAGACTCTTGAGAGTCCCTGGGTACCAAGGAGATAAACCAGTCAACCTTAAAGGAAATCAACCCCATATACTCTTCGGAATGACTGATGCTGAAGCTGAAGCTCCAGTACTTTGGCCACCTAATGTGAATAGCTGACTCATTGGAAAAGACCCTGATGCTGGGAAAGATTGAAGGCAGAAGAAAAAGAGGGTGACAGAGGATGAGATGGTTGGATGGCATCAGCAATTCAATGGGCATGAACTTGGGCAAATTCTAGGAGATGGCAAGGGACAGGGAAGACTGGCATCTTGCAGTCTGTGGAGTCACGAAGAGTCAGATATGACCAGGCAACTGAACAACAACCACAGTTTTATACAAGTTATAGAAGTTTTTTTTTTTTTTTCTGTTTTGTGAAAAATGCCTTGGAATTTTGAAAAAGACTGCAGTGAATATGTAAATAGCTTTGGGTAGTATGGATGTATTAACAATATTAATTCTTCCAGTTCATAAATATGAAATATGCTTCCCTTTGTGTCTTTTAAACATTTCTTTCATGATTGTCTTGAATGTTTTCATACATAGATCTTTCAATACCTTGCTTAAATATATTTCTAAGTATTTCATTTTTTGATTCAATTATAAATGGATTATTTGTATTTCTGTAATTTGTTTTGGTGTATGGATAGGTAACTGAGTTTTATATATTAAAATACAGTATACAAAATGCATGCTATTTTTTACAGAATAAACAATATCCTCCCCAAATAAGACATACATAATGCCTAAGAAATATATGACAAGATGCTCCATATCACTATCAGTGAAGCAAAAATCAAAAGTACAACATAGACCACCTCATTCCTCTTTAAATGGCTTTTAACAAAAAGTAAGAAATAAGTGTGGTTGAGGATGTGTAGAAAATGGAAATCTTAATGGATTATTGGTAGAAATGTATATTGGTGCAACTCCCATGGAATACCTTCTTGAAATTTCTCACAAAATTCCACAAAGAACTGTTATGTGACCATTAATCCCACTTCTGTATATATATTTATTTCTGCATATATATTCAAAGGAATGAAATAATCATCTCAAAAAGCAATCTGCACTCCCATGTTCATTGCATCAATATTCACAGTAGCCTAGAAACAACCTATTATAGGAACAATCTAAGTATCTGTTAGCAGGTAAAGAGATTACAACAATGCGATGTGATATGTGTGTGTGTGTGTGTGTGTGTGTGTGTGTGTGTGTGTGAATTGTATTTAGCCATTAAAAAAAAAATCCTCCATTTGTGGCAGCATGGATGAAATTGGAGGGCTTAATGCTAAGTGAAACATATTAGAGAAAGACAGTTACTCTATGATCTCAATTGTAAGGAATCTAAAAAGAAAAAAAAAAATGGAACTCAGAAACAGGATAGGTAAGTGATTGCCAAGGCTTGGAGAGTGGGAGAAATAAGGATGGGTTTGTAAAAGGTTATACATTTTAACATATGAAAATTATAAAGTCTGAGGTGAATATAACTGAAAAAATTGGGTTGTATAATTGATGCTGTCTAAGAGAGTGGAACTTACCTGTATTCTCTTCAAAAAACAAAAGGTAAACATGTCAGATGACAGGAATGTGACTTATTAATAAACAGGGAAAATCTTCTCTAATATATATGTAAATGAGGATCAGCACTGTGGCAGAGGGGTAGGTGGAAATGGCAAGTATACTGGAGTGGGTTGCCATTTCCTCCTCCAAGGAGCTTCCCGACCTAGGGATTGAACCATCTCCTATGTCTCCTGCATTGCAGGCAGATTCTTTAGCTGCTGAGCCATCAGAGAAGTCCTAACAAACCTACCATATGTCCTAGAAATTCTACAATTGGGCATATACCCTGAGAAAACCATAATTCATAAAGACATATGTACCCCAAAGTTCATTGCAACAGTGTTTACAATAGCCAGGACATGGAAGCAATCTAGATGTGCATTGAGAGAGGAATGGATAAAGAAGGTGTGGTACATCTATACAAGGGAATTTTAATTAACCTTAAAAAGAAGTGAACTTGGGTCACTTGAGCTGAACCTCAAGGATGAAGCTACAGCCTTTATGTAGCGTGAAGTAAGTCAGAAAGAGAAAACAAAATATTGTATATTAATGTATATATGGAATCTAGAAAAATAGCACTGGTTAACCTATTTTCAGGGCAGGAAGAAAGACACAGACAGAGAACAGATTTGTGGATACAATGGGGGAAGCAGAGGGCAAGTTGAATTGAGAGAGTAGCGTTGACACATAGTACATTACGATATGTAAAATATTAATAGATAGCTAGTGGGAAGTGGCTGTGTCACACAGGAAGCTTACCCAGTGTTCTGTGACAACCTAGAGAAGTGGGATGGGGTGCATGGTGGGGGAATTCAAGAGGGAGGGGATACATGTATACTTATGGCTGATTCACATCTTTGTACAACAGAAACCAACACATTGTAAAGAAATTATACTCCAATAAAAAGTAAATTTAAAAAATAATATATACATATATCAAATTATCATGTTATATACTTTAAATATCTTACAGTTTTATTTGCTAATTCTGTCTCAAAAAATACTCTGCTTGCTAGTCAGTATTCATGACATTTGATTTATATATGTCAGTGTCTTAATAGGAAAAAGAAAAACTTAGCTGTATCTACTGAGAAAGGCAAAATGGAGACTTTCGATGCTTAAATATCACATAAGTGAAAGGATTAATAACTAAGTAGTTCTCAGTGGACGAATAGCCCCTCAGCCTCTGGCCTCACTTTTAATTGGATCCTCTTCTCCTATTTCTAGTGCTTTGGTAGGTTCCTTATCTTTGAGGGCAAATTTAACAAGTCAGCTTCCATACAAATGTTATAACTGGGTGCTTAGTCCCCAGAGGTGACAAAGTCCCTTATACTTGAACCTGCCTGTGTGAAATAAAAGCCCCCCAGTGTCATTCATGTTTTTAAGGTGATCCAAGAGGCTGAGGGTAACACTGAGGGGGAGGTTTTGTTTCCCAAGCTGGATCCTCTTGTCAGGACTAGATCGAGGGTGTGTGAAATTTTTCAGGCTGCTTGAGCAGCAGTGGCTGTCTTACGCTTGCATCATATGCCCATCTCTCTCTCTCTCACACACACACACACACACTCCACACACAACACACCCCACATAATAAATGACTGGCATGAAAGGAAAGTCAGGTTCCCATTTTCCAGTGACTGAAGATAAAAAATTTAGACTTATCTTGTTGCCCTAATTCTCTTCTTTTCAGAGTAAAATGTGAATAAAAAACGTGAAAATCCCACACAAAATCTTCAAATCAGAATAGAATTTTAACATTCCTCCTTCATTATCTTAAAATAAAAATATTCCACAAATATAAATACGAATACATCAATATAATCATACAGATACACATAAAGGGTAGCTGAAGGATCTTCTAACAAGGATGTCATTAACTTTGGTGTGGAAGGTTTCTGACAGTGTTATGATGACCAGTCACTGAAGGTTTGACATTTGTCATGGGGCTGAATATGGTTTTCCTTTTGGACACTGCAGACCATAAAGCCTCTGTGGGGCTACAGCAAAAACCAAGAAACTTGCTCTTGTTCTGCTATCACCACCTCTGATTTTTGAACCTCTGGGGGCGTCTTATCAACAGAAGTCTCATCTGAAATGGCTGTTGTTAAAATGAACATGTGTTGCATTTGAAAAGATATTTTTATTATTTGTTGCCATAATAGCTGGAATTTTTGACTACTTTTCCATTCTGTAGGAAATTTTACATTTTAAAATATGAGTGTTTGTATTAAAGTTATAGGGACTTTGCTTAAGAGTTTTTAAAAAATTAATGCTTTGATCAATATTTGGAACTAGAAAATAGGATTGGGATGACCAGATTTCTCTCAGTCCTTTTGCTTGGTTACAGAGTGGGAACCACATCAGATGGTGACCATTCTACCCCTCATACAATTCCTGAGAAGTCAGTCCACAGTCTCCTTTAATGAACCACCCCAGGACTCAACAACCCAGACTGTTGAAATTTCTTATTATATATACCTGGAAGCTTGAAATCATTCCATGTTTTGTTTTCCATTTTCCATGGAATTTGAAACCTCTCTAGTCTATAATTCCTAATAAAATTTGATGTGATTACTAAATGATCTTGAACATAATTTTCTAAAGGTAAGCCATCATCAGCATTTAGCATTTCTCCTGTCTTCTTTTGCACTCTATCTTTTGGATATTTTGGCATATGAATAAATAACAATGATCAAAATTGTTTCAAAGCTTCATAATTGACAAAGCAATTTTTATATCCATGTTGGTGTTAGTCTCATTGTGATAAACAAGGAGACAAGGGTTTCATGCACTTAAGAAAAAAAGAAACCTGGGAAGCAAGGAAGTTAAGGTGATGTGTAATGAAGGGTTGAATAGAGCAGGAAATGTATGTAAGAACATGAAATAATGGGATGCTTACGTATTTCAGTGGCTGAACTATGTAAGATAGATAGATCTGCCAAGAACAGTTGCCCTTTTCTGATTCACTAACTCTTGTAGCAAAATCAAAGCCTCATATTTTTTGCAGACTCTTGCCTGATTGAATCCCATCATGACAAACTTGGCACACAGATGCTCTGCACACAGGTGTGTACACAGACCTTGACAAGTGAAATGAGCCGATTTGCATTGTGGCTACCAATCGCTCATTGGTCTGCCCCTCTTTCCCTCCAATTTTCTGTACTCTTCCTGCATGTTCTACCAGGTAGGATGTGGGAAATGGGTAGCTCCAACACACACATTAAAAGTTGTGGGGATAAAGTTGACTCCATTACAAATGAAAGTTACACTGCTGGTTCAGCAGTAAAGAACCCACTTGCCCATGCAGGGGACCCGGGTTCGATTTCCTGAGTGTTGAAGATCCCCTGGACAAGAAAATGGCAACCCATTTCATATTCATGTCAGGGAAATCCCATGGACAGAGGAGCCTGATTGGTTATGGTCCATGGGGTTGCAAAAGAATCAGGCACAAATTAGTGACTAAATAACAAAATCAGGGAAGTCTTTTCCCCATCATTCCCTCTTCCTGGCCACTGCTGAATATGATTTAAAAACTGGAGATTTGGAGTTGTAGTTGAAAATCAGAAACTGTATTACTTTTCCAATTGAAGGAAGAATCTGTAAAGTCAGTCCATAAATGTTTAAAATCTTGGAACTTCATTAAGTTGTGATGACTACAGTGAGACAATCAAGGTTGAGAAATAAAAGCTCAGCCTCTCTCCCCAGCAAGACAGCTGAAAGATGACGCTGTGCTCTGAGCTTGTTCTCTTGGCCTCTGTTCTGCTCATCTCCTGCATGCAGAGCAAGAAAACTTAAAAAGCTATTAGGGTTTGGGGGGCAGATACTCAATGGCAAACATTTTCCTCAATCCCACAAAGAAAATAACTTTTTTTTTTAATTTAAGGAAATATTTATGGACCTTCAAGTTTATAAAACCATCTGGTGCTTTGTAGTTTGCAGGCTGGTTGCTTTGAGAGTTCAAAGTTTGGACTGATCACACCACTATTGTTACCACTCCCTCCTTCTTGAATAGTTCAATTTAGTTTCTACAATAATACCTAAGAAGCTAGTCTTTTAAACTTACTAGACAACTTGTAAAAATCAATAGGATTTAGGAGAATGTACCTATGCTTTTTAAGGGCACTTTTACTATTTGACCCTTGGTGCATTAAGGAGTCCAGTTGGTGACCTCTGAGTTTCCACTTAGCTTAGCTTCTTTGTGGAAACACTGCGTAATTTGAATTTTGTTTTAGCAGTTGGTGAATTTGACCCCTCTCAGTGAAGTGTTTAGGCTGAGGAGGACTGAAAAGAGCTTTCTAATGGGATATTTCCAACCTCCTCCAAGCTAGCATAGTCTTCCTCTCAGCACAGCAAACCCTTATATAGAAATGGTTTCCAGCTTCTGTAGAGTGTTCTGGTGGAGCAACTCAGATCAAAGGCTTGATATTTAAAAAACGCACATTCACATTGCTGAGCAAAAAAAAAAAAAAAAAAAAAGTGTTATGCAAAGCAATAATATCACTTCAAAGTGACTCAAGTGTGTTCTCAATTTCAAAAGAAAATGGAGAAAATGAGAACAGGGTGTATAAATATTCTCTGCCTAATTCTATTGTAACTGAGCTGAAATCTCAACTATCCCTTTACTGCTAGTGACGGGTCCCCAAGGACTCTGGGTGTAGGGCAGTCTGCTTATAAATTGTCTGTACCTGTGGTAATCTTTTATACTTAGATTACAAGGGTGACAAACTTTGATCCACTTCACACTTTTGGAATGCAAATTAGTTACACTTTATTAAAGGAATAGTATTTTAGGGAAGAATATAAAATGAGAAACAGAGATAATGTGGATTCGCCCTTTAGATCCCTTTAGTCCCAGAAAATTAGTTGTATTTGTAGGATTTTTTACTGTTTTTGTTATGGTATTTGTTGATTACCCATTTTATGGGTGTCTGTCATTCTTCTAGGTGGAGTATAATTGTATCTTCAGATTACAAACATTTTAGGGCTAGGACTCTTTATTATTTTCTTTGCATGTTCAACATGCTTTATATCAATAGAAAAAGTCTTCTATGTGCATCCACACGTGCAAATGTTTTAACGTATTATATTGATGCTTACTTGACATATGGATCTTGCACACATTATCTGATTTGCTAGAAACTAACTATTAACCATATTGTGATGAAAATTAACTCTCCTGACAACGCTTTCTTTCCCCATATTCTTTCCTGAAATAATGATGGCGAACAATAATATTGTGGAAGTTTATGTTCAGAATATAAAGCTCAAAACATGAGACTCAGTGACTGAATCTTGAGATCTGATCTGTTCTTTAACTTTGCCTTAACCCGTTAAACATTATGTCAGCAGTTAGGCTAGGTAACATTTTTCCTTCCACAACAGTAGCTCTTATTTTGCTTCTCAACCTCTGACAAATCTACTTGTTTGCATCTTCTTTCCAACACAGTGCTAACATGTCAAAGTTCATATGTAGACTGAGATGAAAACTGAACTGTGGATCTTTTATTATTTATTATTATTATTATTTTACTTTACAATATGGTACTGGTTTTGCCATACATCAACATGAATCTGCCACAGGTGTACACGTGTTCCTCATCCTGAACCCCCCTCCACCTCCCTCCCTGTACCATCTCTCTGGGTCATCCCAGTGCACCAGCCCTGAGCATCCTGTATCATGCATCGAACCTGGACTGATGATTCGAATTGTGGATCTTAAATGATACTACACAGTCATTTGTTTAGAAAATGGGGAGACTCCATACTGAGCAGAAACAATGCACAGATATTTGTCTACACTGGTTCTGGATCTGACTCATCTGTGACTGAATCTTGGCTACCAAACGTGCATTTCATTTTTACTTAAATTCCAAAAGTGCTTTGGAGATTTTGATCAGGTTCTTTTTAATTTACTTTTAGTTAGTCCCCTTAGACACAGTTTATAGATTAAGGAGAACCTCCCAACACTTTACAGAATGAAATTGCTTCCCCTAAAATGGTTACTTCTTGTATTGCTCAGTGACTGATTGGTGTAAGAAAGCAGGCTGACTTGGGCTGTTTTCTTTCCAACTGTTTTGTAGTCAGTAGAAAAACAAAGGGCTCTGTAAGCATAGTTGAATGAATATATAGCTAGAAGCTC
The DNA here is from genome assembly GCA_006408695.1 of Aepyceros melampus. NCBI lineage: Eukaryota > Metazoa > Chordata > Mammalia > Artiodactyla > Bovidae > Aepyceros > Aepyceros melampus. The sequence continues at coordinate 67,441 of SJXQ01004393.1, read as the reverse complement.
AAGATTTTAGAGTCATCTTTTGCTTACTCACTTCTCCTTTCCTGTCTTCATATCTCCTGTTGCCAGTTTTCAAAGACGGTTTCTCCAAAGAGTGGGTGTTTCTACTTGCCTCTGATGTGAAATGCACTGAAAATAGTTTTGAGCTTTGACAGACACATCAACTTCAGTTTTTCTAACTAGCAGCACCAAATAAACTCTTACATGGGGATTACTGACCTCATGTCTGCCAACAGGTTGATCCATAGTTGCCATCACCATTTAGAAAAGTACATTTGAAAATATCACATGATGTGAATTTCAGTTGCAAATTTTGGAAAACTTCAATTGTTGTTATGACTGTTGGTCATAACTGAGAAATTTAGAAAATGTCTGAAACTGTATATATGCACTTTTATATACTGCTTTATATATATATATATATATATATATATATATATATATAGGTTTATTGTATTAAATACTTTTTACCTTTATCAAGAAAGTGCAAAACAAATTATTCTTTCATGTTATTGTGTTTGGTCTTTCTTCTTAGCCTTCTGAATCAAGTTCTAGTTTTCACTCTAAATTGAGTGGAATCCACACCAAGTTTGTTTTCTTCTCCAGCTTATTAAATACTTCATCATGGGGTCAACTTCTAGTACTTTCTGACCTCTAAATTTCACCAGAGCAAACCCACAGTTTACTTTAAAACCATCATGAGAGTCTGCCACTCTTGTCATCTTGATCTTTTGTTTGAGATTTTTATACTAATCATGCATTTCTGGGTAAGTAGACACATATATCCATGCTTTTCTGCAATATTATGGCAAGAACCTTAGTCAATGGTTTTCATGGGGAGTGGGGAAGCTATATTTTTAGTATTAGAGTGACCCCTGGGGCCTGGGCAAAATGCAGATTGCAGAAAAGAAGACATGACCACTCCAAGAACTTTGGCCTTTGACCCAGAAATATACCCTAATGGGTCTCTGGCTGAATTTCCACAGTGATTCTTACCACAATAAAACTGACAAGCATGAGTTCTTCTGTGCTGGGGTCCAGCCCCGGTGGGTCCAGGGAATTCGAAGCGAGGATGGCGCCAGTGAGGAAAAACTTATTTATTTAGAAATATAAGATTAGGAAATAATAGTATAGTGGGAAAATTTAGTGGAGAAAAGAAGCTGAATAACGGTTTATGTGGAAAACCAATAAAGTTCCAAGACAAGGACCTTGCACCATCTATGTTAGGCCACCAGCATCCTCTTGAATATTGGGGGGTGCCTCACCTTGGGCTCCCCCTCGCATGGATCTTAGAAGCTGGGACAAGTAAGTAGACATGGCGAGCCTCCACGCCCCAGATGGGAATTCAGCCAGAAATTGGAGTAAAGAGGAGACACTGGGGAAACCAGTCGTGCGACTGGCCCATCCTCTATTGTTCAGAAGGCCTTTTATACTTTCTGATTATACATAGAGAGCAATGGGTAATACAAAGTTATGCAACGTTAGCAGCCCAGACTCTTATCAAAACCTGGCTTTTCTCTTGCATATCCAATGTATACACAAGTCTTAGGTGATTTACATCATCTTCTGGCCAAAAGGGCCAATTAACATTTTACAGCCCTTTTCTGATAAGGGTTTGTTAACCAGAAGGCTTATTTGTGTTAAAAGTGTTTTTCTTCCCAAAGTCTGGTGCCACTCTCAGAAAACACTAAATAAAGTTATATTCTTACATAGCAAGGACACAAGAGTGCAGTGATACATAACAAAGAAAAAAGTAATTAACTCAAAAGTCTAGTGTTGCTAACATCAAAACTATTATATATCTTTTTCCATATTCCATTTACATTGATTAACATCCTCCCAGGTGCCTAAAAGATAAAGAATATGGAGGTCTGGCAGCAATCATTGAGTCAACAGTGAAATCCGTCACCAATATGATTTTTAGCTCTTTAGAAAAGGTTCTGTATCTTTAAGATGCTTTAAGCTTTGTGCTTCTCGCAGTTGGGGGCTGTAAGCAATTCACAAGCTGTAAAAGGTCCAGGGGAACCTGTTAGGCAAGTTAGAGCCTTATCAGAGGGGGTTGAGCTGAAACACTCCTTTCAAATGCAGAAGACTAAAGCCCTGAATCAACTTTTTCCAGAGAGTGTCAGAAGAGTAGAAAAATATAATAAGTCAGGCAGATTCTTATTTTGGGGGTACATGCTCAGGAAATACCAGGGGAAAACCCTGAGACCCGAATCGCCTTGCCCATTTGGCTCTCCGCATGACCTTGTCATAGGTGGGATTCCTCACGCTGGCTCCTGACACTTCTGAAATGTTTACACTGTAGTTTCTTAACCACATGTGAACACCATTGAAGTATTTATAAATAATCTTTGGATTCTTAAAGTTCACAAACATTTGCCTGACCTTGAATAAGGCCAAGGGAAAAGTATATGAAATTCCAAATCTGGAATAACTGAATAAATGAGATAATGGATCTGATAATTCTCTGTAACTTGTAACTATAAGACTAATGTTGATCATTAGTATGTAGAGTTTGATTATTTTCTTTAGGTTCTATGAATAAGATTTAGGTTAAGTCAGATTATTTGGTTTCTGTATGTGTCATAGTGAAACATAAATTGAATTAGGTTCAGATAACTGATTCTGTTCTTGCTTTGGTATACCAGTTGTCTGTTGGTTCTACACACCTTCTACTCCTATTTCCAGGGAATGTTTCTTTCCTCTGCTTTCTGCCTGCCTCTTTCTCTTAGAAATCACCTATTTCCCAACTGAGTCTATGCTTTGGGGGTGGGGCTGACCCTGTTTCTTCATTCCAAGTATCGCCAGCTGTCTTGATCTGAGCACTCAGATTTCATCTACTTTGTTCATGGTGGGCTTTGAAAAATGCTAACTTAAAATACTTTCCTCTGGGACTTTGCTAGAACTTTGGGATGAATAAAGATACAGCTTCTAGTAGTTGCATTTTCTGTCCTGTGGAGACAGACTGCTTTTCAACCAGGAGCTAAGGAGAGGGATGGAGAAAACAGATACATTTCTGATAATAAAGGCTGGACTCTGCCTCCTCCCATTCTCCAAGTCAGTTCCACTGAACTCCCTTCTCTGCGGTCCAAAGAACATCTCCATCTTTTTGTCTGTTTCTTTTGCTTCAGAGAAGCTTCCGTTCCTGGCAATGGAATGTTCTGGTTTCTTCCCACTGTCATTCACTGGCTGCCTAGTGGTTGTGTTACCTGGAACTTGGAAGCCATGTTTCCTCAGGTTCAGTGGTTTCATGTGTAAAATTAAATTGTTGCATTTAGAAATCAAACAAACAGTATACATAAATGAAAATATTTCAGGAGTGTTATCAAGTTATGGGAGTTGGGTGTTATTAAATGAGTTGTTTTCAGCCTAGATCCAAAGACATGGGAGAAGGGGGCATCTGCGGAACTCAAGCAGAGTCCTGCAGAGGAGGACGCCTTGAAGAAACTGTGATTGTATCTGGGGAAATGTAAGAGGAGGGAGCCAGGGGAATGAGGTCACGCACCTCACTCTGTCTCCTCCCACCCTCTCCTGCCGGGGTTTCCCCTTTGCTGACCAACAGGAGACAGGAAGTGGGGGCTGTTGGTGTGGGCCTAGGCCATCCCACAGAGGCCACAAACATGGCGGAGAAGGAAGAAGTGTATCCAGAGGGCAGAGAGAAGGGACCTGGCAAGGCAGATAATCTCGGACTGGTCTTTCAGTTCTGAAATTAAATAAATGAATGAATAAAACACTAGAAAGACATGACATTGGGATTCATTTGGATTAATGGACACATACGAGTGAAAAAAGGAGTGAAATCTTGCATTACTCCCTCCTCTTTTCTGCACATTTAACATTCCAGTTCATTAAAAGCATGCCTAATTAGGCCAATGATGTTTCACTGTTTCAAATGACATGGCAAAAGAGTTACATAATTTACTAGTTAAATTAGACAATAAATTGATTCAAATTATTCTTGAGAGTTGATTTTAAAAATTAGAATAGTACTTTGAGTGTTGATTTTGAAAATAGATTTAGAAAAGTGTATTTCTTTTGTATGAAGTAGAGTTGAATAGCTTTAACTTACTCAACTAACATGTGCTTGAAAATAAATCAGAAAAGTAGACTCACAGATTTGCAAACGAACTAGTGGTTAGTAGTGGGTAGGGGTTTATTTAGGGACTAGAGTACAAACTATTGGATATAAGAAAGACTGAAGGATGTTTTGTACAACATAGGTAATGTAGCCAACATTTTGTAGTAAATGTAAGTAGAAAGCAAACTTAAACATTATATATATTGTTTTAAAAAAGCAGAAGACAGACAAACATTTATTTTTTAAAACTAACCACTAAATGGGGGCCTACTGTTTCATCTGGTTTCTCCACTGAAAAGGTAGGAATTTGTCTAAATCCTTGAGAAAGCCTGACCATGTTAGGCTTATTGCAAGACCACAAAGTACATATAAAACCTCATATACCATTCTTTGTGGGTGATTTAAAGAATGTTCAAGAGTAAGTTTTTCTCCATACAAATTTTCCTACTTATTTAATTCCTGAGTAACATACAGCTCCATTGTAATGGCACAAAAGAATATTTAGGTTGTTGTGCAGTCCTAAGTCGTGTCCAACTATTTGAAACTCTACAGACTGTAGCACACAGACTCCCCTGTCTTTCAGAATATTCAGAGAGAATAGTTCTTTATAAAGGTATGAAGGTCTTACAAATTTAGATAAAAGCCCGTTCAACTCCCATTCTTTTGTTAGAACTGCATGCTCGCAAATATGAAGTCTAAATGTATGCGTGTTAACCTATAATACAGAAACACCACCTTCCTCCTTGGTGATAGTGATGGTCGGTGTCTGTAGTTAGGGAAATAAAACAGGCTTCTTCTGTTGTGGGATGGTTCTCCTGTGCCCTGGCCACCAAGGAGGTCTCTGTGTGGCCATCTCCATCTATGAGTACCTTGTCTGCGGGTCAACTGCAGTTCTATAGCACCTCTGCCAAAATCTTTGTTTTGGCCATTGGAGGTATGAATTGCAGTCTCAAGATTTTATTCCATCCCAAAAGGTTTCATCAGAAAGGTATACTCCATAGGAGTAAAAACAGACTCCCTGGAAAAGAACACAAACCATGATCAAGATCATGGTCTTGAATGTCTTCATAAATTTAAGAGAAAAATATCACCAAACAGATTGATATATATTTTCAAATAACATTTTTTATTGACTGCCAGCATGTAAAGATGGAGCATTCATAATCTGGAGGACACACTGCAGACTCTTTCCACATACTCAGCCACCTGCTACATTCCTTTCCCTTTGCATTGGTGAACTGCAGTCTTTGCACCCAATGGTAGAGTGCAATGACAAGCGATTTGACCCAGAAATAAATTCAACTTCACATCACTTGTAAGAGTGTGAATTGTTGTTTCACTCTAAAGATAACCATTTTCAGTCTCTTGAGTTTGTTCTATGTACTAGGCAGTATAAGAGATGCTTAATGTAGTCTACATTGTCACATTTATATTTTTATTCACAGGATCATAGATGGCAGGGATGATTCTCTAGTTATTTTACAGCTAGAAAACTTATTTTTCTCTTGTTTTGCTTATCCCTTCTATCATTAGACTTTGTTGTAAATTTTAGACATTATTTTACTTAAATCTTTTAAAGATTTCTTTTCTTTCCAGACCTTCTACCCCAAACTGCTCCATCAATCTTCAGGGTGATCTCCAGTCCCTGAATTAATATCCCTGAAATCCCCTCTGCTCCCTCTAATACTAGTCCGTTCTTCAGCGGGACTTTGTTTTAAACATAGATATATAATCGTGTTTCTGCTCCCTAAACCCTTGGATGGTGTCCTTTTCCCTAGAGAGAGCCTACTTTTCATCCCGCTGTTCCTGGATCTCTCCTAGATCTGGTCCTTGCCTGGGCTTCAGCTCCACTCCTGCCTCGTCCTCCCTTCTCTCCAGTCCAGCTACACCAGACCTGACCAGTTCCCTGAACATACCATGGTCCTGCACTATTTTCCTTGCCTTGATTTGCTCTGCTGAGAACGTTTTTTCCTAGTTTGCTCAGCTGCCTCCCATGTATCTTTTAGATCGTTAGCTTCTGAGTCAGTTCCTTGGACAGTGACTCCTAACCCTTTAGACTAGGAGCCGAGTTCCCTTGCTCTCTGCTACCAAGTGTGAATCCTTCCTATTTCCCCATCTCTTCATGTTTGCGATTACTTGTTCAAATACCTGTCTTTTCCGCTAGAATATAATCTTAATGAAATCAGTGACCTCACTTGTCCCATTTATCAAAGTTTTTTTTTTTTTTTTTTTTTTTTTTAATGTAGAATCTGGTGCCGGGGAGGCATTCAGTAAACAGTTGTCAAATACATAAATGTTTTTAAGAAAATAGAAAACTGGAGAAGTTGAATCACCTGCCCTGAGTCATACAAGTTATACCTCTGGCCAAACCTAGACTAGAACCCATGTGTGTTAATCAAGAGAGTCCAGCTTTCCTCCATTTGACTGTGACCTTGGGGAAGGGCTAGTGTGACTAGAAAGGTTCGTTTATACTTTTGCTGCTTTCTGCACTTGGAACAGTATGTTGGATCCAGTTTTATATAATTGATGGTTTGAAGATCTTTGTGATATAGAACATATACTTTAAAAGAGTATTTTTAAATTATAGATGCCCGCTTAGTGATATTTCTACGTTTCAAAAAGTTATATGATCTAGAACATTTTTGTGAAATCTATTAACTACTTTTAATTATCATCTTGAATTTTCAGTTAAAATTAAAGTAAGTATTTTTTGTTTGGTTTTGTTGTTTGTTTTGTTGTTGTTGTTGTTGTTTTTGTTTTTTATCATCTTCTAAGGTCTTCCCAGGTGGCTCAGATGTTAAAGAATCCACTTGCAATGAAGGAGACCTGAGTCTGATCCCTGGGTTGGGAAGTTCTCCTGCAGGAGGGTATGACAACTGACTTCCATATTCTTGCCTGGAAAATTCCGTGGATGGAGGAGTCTGATGGGCTACAGGCCATGGAGTCACAAGGAGTTGCACACGACTGAGTGAATTAGACACACATTCCATTGCTGCTAAGTCGCTTCAGTCGTGTCCGACTCTGTGCAACCCCATAGATGGATGGCAGCCCACCAGGCTCTGCCTTCCCTGGGATTCTCCAGGCAAGAACACTGGAGTGGGTTGCCATTTCCTCCTCCAAGGCATGAAAGTGAAAAGTGAAAGTGAAGTCGCTCAGTCGTTCCGACCCTCAGCGACTCCATGGACTGCAGTCTTCCAGGCTCCTCCATCCATGGGATTTTCCAGCCAAGAGTACTGGAGTGGGTTTCCATTGCCTCTATCAACTATTTATTCACTATAAGGGTGTGTAGGGTGTGGAGGTACCCCAAGTTTATACATCAAGATTATGCAGATACTTTGTATTGGTTATGGACTAACCATAAATAAATCTTGTTATTTGTGATAACATGAATGACTCTTGAGTGCATTATGCTATATGAAATAAGTCTGAGAAAGATAAATGCTGCATGACCACACTTAAATGTGGAATCAAACAACAACTACGAGGAACAAAACATAAATACAGAGAACAGATTGGTGGTTTCCAGATGTGGGGTTTGGGTGGGCAGCCAACATGGGTGAAGTGGGTTAAAGGTACAAATTTACAGTTATAAAGTCATGGGGATATAAAACAGAGCGTGGTGACTCTAGGTAATGATAGTGTATCGCACACTTGAAAGTTGCAAAGAGAGTAGATCTTAAAACTTCTCACCACAAGAAAGAAATCATAACAATGTGTGATGATGGATGTTAACAAGATTTACTGTGGTGATTACTTTCCATCTGAGCCACCAGGAAGCCCCTATTTGCAGTATATACAAATACCAAATCATTGTGTTGTACATCTAAAACTTGTGTGATGCTATATGTCATTATATTAGTATGTCAATCTAAAAAATACACCATGAAAAAAAAGGAGAGAGAGACTTTGATCATATGCATTTCTATGTTCCTAATGGTCTTATTTCACCTATATTAATTGGCCTAAGAACCAATCCCACATAACCCTGAATAACATGATGACTTGAGAAATTTTATTGACAAGAAGAGAGGAAAGGAAGAGAGTCTGTTTTAATATTCATGCAATAGGCATTTGATCTTAGAAAGCAGAAAATAAGACTCCCCAGATTTTATTGATAAACCTTCTGCCTTTTGTCCCAGTGGTGAAAAATGAAAGTGAAACCCACTCAGTCATCTCTGACTCCTTTTGACTCTATGGATTATATTGTCCAGGCCAGAATACTAGAGTGGGTAGCTGTTCCCTTCTCCAGGGAATCTTCCTCACCCAAGGATCGTACCCAGGTCCCCCATATTGCTGGTGGATTCTTTACAAGCTGAGCCACAAAGGAATATGCCAAGAAATGAGGAAATGCTCAGTTTACCACTCTTATTTTGTCAGGGTAAAGCAACCCAGGAATATGCTTGTGTATTCTGTGATGTGTTTCATTATTTATGTTATTTATTAATTTTTTTTGCATTTTAATATATATGGTATAAGAGATGTGGTTACCTTATAGATATGTACAAATCCTTGTAGTAATATGGTAATATATTGCATTTTTGCCAAAGAAGATACTTATGTTCTAATTCTGTCTCTTATACAAAGGAAAATTCCATGTCTCACTGTAAGAAATAATTTCTGAAAGATATTGAAGACATATATATCTATATAGTTGGTCATGAGTGATGGTAAAAATGGAGTTCATAAATATCCGTTATCTTATCTACCACATATTTGACATTCATTCTAAATTGGACAATATTAGTATACATTATTAGTGAAATGAAATGAAACCTGTGAAATGTATGAGTTATATTTAAAGATGCAACTATTGTACTATTGATGGATTTGTAACCTTATTTTACTATGTGTTTTCTGATATGAGCAAAATATAAATAGAGATGTAGTGTTCTGAGGTGATTTAAATTTAAGAAGGATAAAGGAAATGGAATTTTTGATTGAGAGGAATACATTAAATAGATTGATTTTACTTTTTAATTTTCTTTATGTATAGACTTCATAATAGGGTTTCAACTACATAAAAGGGAACCATTAAATAAGCTTGAGTTAGAAATTCATTTTAAATGTTGAATGCTAATTAAGTTTTATTAATGTCTCATTTTTTTCCATGTTAGATAGCATTTTGGATAGATTCGCATTGTATTTTTATAAACAGTGATATATGTTCATTTCTTAAAATAATTTTTTCTCACATAAACTGAAATGGCCAAGGAAAGAAATAGTAAGCAATTGTGAAGCATTAAAATCCACAAAATTTAGTCACTGCATCGCTTTTTTGTATTGAAAATCAATATATAGTTTCTCTAGTAAAAATTGTATTTGCTTCACTCCAGTTTTATTTTCATATAATCATAATGGCTTTTGCCAAAGTATAGCAACTATTCCATGTCCCACCTCTCAGGTCAGGTGCAAATGATGCTTGCTATTGCACTGGACACTGGGACTCAAGTCCAGGGGGCCAGGTAGCAAAATGGTGTCAAGCAAACAGGGAACAATGAAAGAGTAAATTACACGAATTATAGCACTATCAACAGTTGGCTCACCATGAGGGGTGAGTAGGGTGTGGAGCTAACCAACATTATCCATAGGATTATGCAAGTACTCTTAACGTATTATTATGGACTTACCATGAAGAAATCTTGCTCTCTGCGATAGCATGAATAAACCTTGAGGGCATTACGCTATGTGAAACAAGTCAGATAAAGACAAATGCTATATGAGCTCACTTAAATGAGGAATCATAAACCAATAACTACAAAGAACAAAATATAAATAGACAACAATCAGGTGGTTTCCAGAGGCAGGGTTTGGGTGAGGGAGCCAGAATGGGTGAAGTGGATACAGACTTCCCATTACAAATAAGTCATGGGGATATAAGACAGAGTGTGGTGACTAGAGGTAATAATAATGTATTGTATACCTGAAAGTTGCTAAGAGAGTAGATCTTGAAGTACTCACCACAGGAAAATTTGAAAATTTGAAGCAGTGTGTAATGATGGATCACACTAGTAAATTAACACTAGAATAACTATGGAGATAATTTTGTAATATATACAAATACCAAACCATTGTGTTGCATATCTAAAATGTGTATGGTGTTATATGTCAATTAAAAAATAACCTACATCTTGGGAAAAAAAAAGTAGAGGAAGATTTTGACCATATGTCTTTCTATGGTCCTTCATATTCCTATTTCAACTTTATTAACTGACAAAAGAATTTAGGAGGATATAGCCCTGAATAACTTGATGACTTGTGAAATTTTCCTGACATAGGAGTAGAAAGAAAGAGAGTCTAGCTTGTAATACTTACTAAACAGGCATTTGACCCTGGATAACAAAAAATAAGATTCCTCAGACTTTCCTGATAAACCCTCTGCCTTTTGCCACACTTGGGATCAAGAATAAAAAGTTACCTTGAATGTTAAGTATAAAAACTCAATATTTTCAATAATCCTTTTATGTTAAGAATTTGTATTCACTGTGTCTCTTTTGCTGTCTTGCGTACAGGTTTATCATTACCATCTTTCTAAATTCCATATATATGTGTAAGTATACTGTATTGGTGTTTTTCTTTCTGGCTTACTTCACTCTGTATAATCAGCTCCAGCGTCATCCACCTCATTAGAACTGATTCAAATGTATTCTTTTTAATGGCTGAGTAATACTCCATTGTGTATATGTACCACAGCTTTCTTATCCATTCATCTGCTGATGGACATCTAGGTTGCTTCCATGTCCTGGCTATTATAAACAGTGCTGCAATGAACATTGGGGTACACGTGTCTCTTTCAATTCTGGTTTCCT
>SJXQ01004393.1:39099-55697 GCA_006408695.1 Aepyceros melampus | reverse complement strand
GAGGGTGTGGGGCGAGGGGGGGAGGTGGGGGTGGGGATTGCGAGTTCATGTACGTTCGTGGCTGATTCATGTCGATGTGTAGCAAAACGAATACAGTATTGTAAAGCAAAACAAACTAAAAAAATAAAAATTAATTTAAAAAAAAGAATTTGTATTCATAGATGAGTTTTTAAAATTATTCACATTTGCAAAATATTTAACTGATTTTGAGTTTACTACTTTACTCCTTTACATTAATAAAAATGTAATACTATCCTGAAACATAGTCTAAGGCATTTTGGCATGAGAAATGACCATACAAATTCATAAATAACCAATTTATAAATAAATAATGTATTTTGAGCATTTGTTCAACTTATATTTATTAAATATTATAAAGGGTTAGTGTTTGAATTTGATCTTGCTGGTCCCAAATTTTTCATGAGAAAGAGATAAATATGTAAATAAATAATTAGTCCAGTTGTATTCATCTTTTCAGTGAATGTAAGTAAAACTTAACATAGCAACCCAAAGGAGAGAAGAGTTGATATGTCTGGAAAAGTCACAAGAATTTTCAAAAAGGATGTGAAATAGGATCTGGAGGAGCTCCCCAGGAGTAGAAGGGGATGAGACTCCAGGTTGGAAAAGAGCTTATAAAAAGAAAGACATTTAAAATCCAAAGAGCACCGCAGGTTCAGGGAAAGACGATGAATTCTATCGACTCTCTCCTATCTTTGGGAGGGCCAGGCAAAAACAGCAAAAGATCCCTAGCTGGTGACTCACACATCTCACTTGCTCCCTGTAGCTGTGTCCTTCCTATGAATGGACTTCCAGCAGACACATGGACACATGTGCCTAGGAGCAAACCTTCCAATCCTGTCTGTCCTGGAGACAAGCCTCCTCACTTGACCTTGGGAGAGAGCACTGGGTTCTATAGGTAAGATCCCCTGCAGAAGGAAATGGCAACCTAATCCAATATTTCTTCCTGGAAAATCCCATGGACAGAGGAGCCTGGTGGGCTACAGCCCAGGAAGTCCCAAAAATTTCAGACACGCTTAGCAACTGAACAGCAACAATTAGAAACAACAAACAAAGAATTGTGATTACATTGGGCCTTTTAATTGTGCTGTGATTAGTCTTTATTACAACTCAGATTACTGAAGTTATTCTATATGTGTAAGACTGCTTATATTTCATAAATATTAAACTTCACATCCACACATGAGGGCTTGTTGTTCTTGTTGTTCAGTCACTAAGTCATATCTGACATTTGTGACCCTGTGGACTGCAGCACACCAGGCTTCCCTGACCTTCACTATCTCCTGGAATTTGCTCAAACTCATGTCCAGCAGATCGGTGATACCATCCAACCATTTCATCCTCTGTTGCCCCCTTATCCTCCTGCCCTCAATCTTACCCAGCATTAGGGTCTTTTACAATGAGTCAGCTCTTCAGATAGGGTGGGCAAAATATTGGAGCTTCAGCATTAGACTTCCTTTGAATATTCAGGGTTGATTTCCTTTAGAATTGGCTGGTTTAATCTCGTTTAATCCAAGGGACTCTCAGCAGTACTTACAGCACCACTGTTCAAAAACATTAGTTTTTCAACGCTCAGACTTCTTTATGGTACAACACTTGTATCCACACATGACTACTGGAAAAACCATACCTTTGAATATACAGTCATTCTTTTGACAAAGTGATGACTCTGCTTTTAAGTATGCTGTCTAGTTTTTTAATAGCTTTTCTTCCAAGGAGCAAGCATCTTTTAATTTCATGGCTGCAGTCATCATCTGCACTGATTCTGGAGCCCAAGAAAATAAAACATGTGAGGCTTAGCAAATACCTAACTCAAACTTTTCATCAAGATAAATGTGGTTAAAGTATTATATAGTCTTAGGGTAACCACATTTTGACTTTTTTTTAACCAACTGAAGTGTTTCTTTAATGATTCTGATTTATATCTCAAAGTTGTATATTTATCATAGAGCATGACTCAAATTTACACTGAATCTACTATGTTCACTAAGAAATCCTCTGGCTAATTATATAATAGGGGAACAAAAGTAAAACAAAAAATTAGATGGTTAATGCTGACATTGGAGAAAAGAAGAGAACCATAAATAAATGTAAATATGTGCACTGAGTAAAGTTCTGGGTGGTAGGAAAGAATGCCATTTGGGTCTTTAAGAACAGTAGCCACATGGGGACACTTTATATTAAGACAGGATACTCAATTTTCCATAAAGCTTCTACTTCCTGGGGACAGTCAATATTTAGTTCAGTTCAGTCACTTAGTCATGTCCAACTATTTGTGACTTTTCCTGGGGACACTGGGTATTAAGAAATTAAAAATTAAACTTACATTGCTATAAAAAATTTAGTGAACAAGATGACACATTGGGTGTGGTAGGGAGAAAGTCCCCTTTCTCAGCAAAAGATATTTTAACCTCAGGGCATATTCTACAGTAATCAAGATAATTAACAAGCAGGCAGCTGTCCCACCTTTGAAAAATAATTTCACAATTACGTGTTTCTAAAATTTACAGGCAGTACAAGAGAAGAACATCTGTATTTACTATTTCTTTAAAATCATGATTGTAACCGCTGTTTCCAAGGCCAACCACTTGAGGGCTGGGAAACACAGTATTGTTATAAAAGTGACTCTAGATGCAAATGGTGATTCCACGGCTTAGAGTCCCCAATTGGCTTCCTGGAAGGAGAGTGAACTCCTATCCTTCTTGGAGGAAATTTTCTTTCAGACAAAAGTAGAACTAAAAATAGAACTAAAAGTAGAACTAAGAAGTAAGGGGTGGGGAGGCCATCAATATTTTCACACTAAGAACCTCTTGGGTTGCTTAGAACAGGTCTGTGTTGCTCCTCCATCACTTGGTCTTTTGTATTGCTGTTGCTGGTATTCTATACTGGATAACATTGCCTACAGAGATCTCGCTGTGTATAATGAAGGGCTGTGGGCTGAAACACTTCTGTCTTGCCACCAGAGCTTAGACTTCATCCTTTGCCCTGTCCTCAGTTGATGCAGGGAGTGAGCACCTTCACATAGAACCTTGAGCACCACATCTCACCAACCACCATTCCTCAGAAAAGAAAATCCTTTCTCCCACTGTGATCGAACTCCCCTCACTTAGACTTCAGATTACATTTCTCATCTGTCCACTTCATTTTCAGGAACCCCATTCCAATTGACTTATCAATTATCAACACCATTGGTCACATGAGAAGTTCATGAAAGCTTCACCCAAAATTAAGAAAATCATTAAAATACTGGATCAGTCAGACTGTGTTACCAAAGCAGAGTATTCTGGGGTACATGAATTTTCCATGTCATATGCTCATGGGGAGAGTTTTACAGTTAACAATTTTCACACTCTGAACATTCATATGAATTTTTTTCTAAATTAATCTCTCTGAGAAAGCATTTGTATCTGAAGGCATAAATACCTCTTCTATCCCACCTCCCATTTCAGAATTGCCCTGGCCCTCTTTGATAAAGACAGACATGCCTTTCACTACCTGGAATCCTATTGTCCTCTGATGCCCCAGGATTTACTGATTTCTGAGATGCCAGATAAAAAGACCATTTGAAATGCTCCTGTAGCCTAAGGCTTCTTTGATCATGGATGGCATCATGAGCTTATGGTAAGTCTTCCTGTCTTTCTTTTATTTATTTATGTTAAGTGGATAGCAAGAAGAGTTAGTGTTGCAACTTTCGTAATTCATATATATTGTGGAACAGAATGGCAGGAATGGACAATATTGATTCCACAATCTTCTTTGCATGTGCATTTGCATGTGAAACTTTTCTCCAAGTGTAAATGGTGTTGGAACTTTCCCCATTATCCAGTGCTTAAGGATCTATGCTCCTAATGCAGGGGGCCTGGGGTTTAAACCCTGCTCGCGGATCTAGATCCCACATGCCATAGAGAGTTGGAAGATCTGGATGGGCTACAATTAAGACACAACACAACCAAATAAATAAAAAGGCTAAAAAAAGAAATGTTGGGATCTTTGGCACATAGTAGATTTTAAGTTTGATCCTTGGAGTCCTGTAGCCTTTGTACATACTCCCACTCCACCACTCTCTAGCTCTGAATCTTTAGGCCAGCCTTAATTTACTTCTCTCCATAATGCATTCAAACTAGAGTCCACCTCACAGAGTTGCATAAGAATTAATGAAGATATGCAAGAAAAACATTTCAGAGAAAGACCAGAAAAAGATAAATGCTTGACTAATGTCTGTCACTTCACATTTTCTTAGTGTGAAGTTATGACGAGGGAGCCTTGTCAAGCAAACCAGCCACCCGGCTCTGTAGTGAAGGGCTCAGCCTCATCCAAAGGGAAGTCTGCACTTTTCCCTTGTTTCCTGGGAGCTCCTCTCTAAACTCTTAGGTTGTTTCCTCTGGGAAAGGGTGACTAAAGGTGTCAAAGTTTGAAACTGAGAAAAGTGCTATTGTTTATGTGAGGGTCTTGGGCCAGCCTGATAGGGATGTAAACAGCGTGATTTAGAGTAAAAACTTTGGGCCACAAGAATGATGTGATTCAGGATGGAGCCTTTGATCATGTAGTATCAGCTGCACCTCTAGAGAGGTTCAAGCCTGAGATCAGCTATATGGACCATCAATCATGCCTACAAGATGGACCCCCAGTAAAAGCTCTGGACACGGACCCTGGAGTGATATCCCGTGTCTGCAAGTGCTCACTGCCAACACATCGGTGCTGGGAACACAAAGCTGCCCATGACACCCTGGGAAGAGGAAACCAAAGTCCCATGTTTCACACTTTCTTTGACTCTGCCCTGTATGCCTTCTTCCTGGACAGATTTTTATCTATCTATATATGTGTGTGTGTGTGTGTGTGTGTGTGTGTGTGTGTGTATATATATATATATTTGAGGTTTCTTTATTTTATTTTATTTTATTTTAATTTTTACTTTTACTTTATTTTACTTTATAATACTGTATTGGTTTTGCCATACATTGACATGAATCCTCCATGGGTGTATATGAGTTCCCAATCCTGAACCCCCTCCCACCTCCCACCCCATATCATCTTCTCTGGATCATCCCCGTGCACCAGCCCCAAGCATCCTGTATCCTGTATCGAACATAGACTGGCGATTCATTTCTTACATAAAAGTATACGTTTCAATGCCTTCTCTATATATTTTAAAAAGCTGAAATCCCCTGGATATATACCAGAAGAAAATCATACTTTGTAAAGCTACATGCACCTCAGTGTTCCTTGCTTCATCAGGGCTTCCCTGGTGGCTCAGATGGTAAAGAATCTGCCTGCAGGACAGGAGACCTGGGTTCGATCCATGGTTTGGTAAGATCCCCTGGAGGAGGGGATGGAAACCCACTCCAATCTTCTTGCCTATTATTTTCCACAGGGACAATCCCCATGGACAGAGGTGCCTGGCAGGTTACAAACCACGGGGTCGCAAAGAGTCAGACATGACTGAACAACTAAGCACAGCAGTGCTCATTGTAGCATTGTTTACCATAGCCAGAATATGGAAGCAACCTAAATGTCCATCAACAGAGAAACGGACAAAGAAGATGTAGCACAGATATACAAGTAATGTTACTCAGCCACAAGAAGGAACAAAATAATGCTATCAGAAGTAATATGGATGGACCTGAATATTTTCATACCAAGTGAAGTAAGTCAGACAGAGAAAGACAAAAGCATATGATATCACTGATATGTGGAATATTAAAAAATGGTATAAATGAACTTATTTACAAACAGGAAGAAAGTCACAATTAGAATATAATCTTACAGTTCCATAGGGTAGAAGGGAGGGATGAATTGTGACATTGGGATTAACATGTACACACAAATATATATAACATAGATAACTAATAAGGACCCACTGTATAGAAAGGGAAATTCTACTCAACTCTCTGTAATGACCTACATGAGTTGTTCAGTTCAGTTGCTCAGTCATGTCTGACTCTTTGTGAACAGGCACGTCAGGCCTCCCTGTTCATCACCAACTCCAGGAGTCTACAGAAACACATGTCCATTGAGTCAGTGATGCCACCTAACCATCTCATCCTCTGTTGTCCCCTTCTTCTCTTGCCCTCAATCTTTCCCAACATCAGGGTCTTTTCAAGTGAGTCACCACTTCGCATCAAGTGGCCAAAGTATTGGAGTTTCAGCTTCAACATCGTCCTTCCAATGAACACCCAGGACTGATCTCCTTTAGGATGGACTGCTTGGATCTCCTTGCAGTCCAAGGGACTCTCAAGAGTCTTCTCCTACACTACAGTTCAAAAGCATCAATTCTTTGGCCCTCAGCTTTCTTTATAGTCCAACTCTCACATTCACACATGACTACTAGAAAAATCATAGCCTTGACTAGATGGACCTTTGTTGACAAAGTAATGTCACTGCTTTTTTTTTTAATATAAATATATTTATTTTAATTGGAGGTCAATTACTTTACAATATTGTATTGGTTTTGCCATACATCAACATGAATCCACCACAGGTATACACGTGTTCCCCATCCTGAACCCCCCTCCCTCCTCCCTCCCCCTACCATTCCTCTAGGTCATCCCAGTGTACCAGCTCCAAGCATCCAGTATCATGCATCGAACCTCGACTAGCGATTCGTTTCAAATGTCACTGCTTTTTAATATGCTGTGTGAAGGTGAAATCGCTCAGTCGTGTCCGACTCTTTGCGACCCCATGGACTGTAACCTACTAGGCTTCTCCGTCCATGGGATTCTCCAGGCAAGAATACTTTGGTGGATTGCCATTTCCTTCTCCAGGGGATCTTCCCGACCCAGGGATTGAACCCTGGTCTCCCGCATTGGAGGCAGATGCTTTAACCTCTGAGCCACCAGGGAAGCCCTGGTGGGGTGTGTATGTTGGTCATAACTTTCCTTCCAAGGGGTAAGCGTCTTTTAATTTCAAGGCTGCAGTCACCATCTGCAGTGATTTTGGAGCTCAAAAAAATAATGTCACCCACTGTTTCCAGTTTCCCCATCTATTTGCCATGAAGTGATGGGACTGATGCCATGATCTTAGTTTTCTGAATGTTAAACTTTAAGCCAAATTTTTTGCTCTTCTCTTTCACTTTCATCAAGAGGCTCTTTAGCTCTTCTTCACTTTCTGCCGTAATAGTGGCTTCATCTGCATATCTGAGGTTATTGATATTTCTCCCAGCAATCTTGATTCCAGCTTGTCTTCTTCCAGTCCAGCGTTTCTCATGATGTACTCTGCATATCAGTTAAATAAGCAGGGTGACAATATACAACCTTGAAATACTCCTTTTCTTATTTGCCATGAAGTGATGGGACTGATGCCATGATCTTAGTTTTCTGAATGTTAAACTTTAAGCCAAATTTTTTGCTCTTCTCTTTCACTTTCATCAAGAGGCTCTTTAGCTCTTCTTCACTTTCTGCCGTAATAGTGGCTTCATCTGCATATCTGAGGTTATTGATATTTCTCCCAGCAATCTTGATTCCAGCTTGTGCTTCTTCCAGTCCAGCGTTTCTCATGATGTACTCTGCATATCAGTTAAATAAGCAGGGTGACAATATACAACCTTGAAATACTCCTTTTCCTATTTGGAACCTGTCAGTTGCTCCATGAGAAAAGAATCTAAATAAGAGTGGATACATGTCTGTGTCTCTTTTGCTGTCTCTCATACAGGGTTATCATTACCATCCTCCTAAATTCCAGTATGGCAAAACCAAAACAATATTTTAAAGTAAAAAAAAAAATAATAATAATAATGAAATAATTTTTTTTAAAAAAGAGTGGATATAGGTATATGTATAACTTATTCACTGTTCAAAAAAAACCTGAAATTTATAGCATTGTAAATCAATTACACTGTACTAAAATAAAAAATGAGTTAAAAATCAAAGATCTGAAATAAACCATAACCACATGTGTAATAGCTTTCAGTGAGCTCTTGGAGTCCTAGCTGATTATGGAAATCAAGAAAGGTCCTGATAAATCCCCAAACTTGTAACTGCTATCTGAAGTGAATAAAGTCTTAAGGACTTTCCACTATGAAATTTGCATCTGTCTAAGGCCCTTTTAGAACTGAATATGTAACAGTAGACTGGTTTCCAATAGGAAAAGGGGTACGTCAAGGCTGTATATTGTCATCCTGCTTATTTAACTTCTATGCAGAATACATCATGAGAAAAGCTGGGCTAGAAGAAGCACAAGCTGGAATCAAGATTGCTGGGAGAAATATCAATAACCTCAGATATGCAGATGACACCACCCTTACGGCAGAAAGTGAAGAGGAACTAAAAAGCCTCTTATTGAAATTGAAAGAGGAGAGTGAAAAAGTTGGCTTAAAGCTCAACATTCAGAAAACAAAGATCACAGCATCCAGTCCCATCACTTCATGGGAAATAGATGGGGAAACAGTGGAAACAGTGTCAGACTTTATTTTGGGGGACTCCAAAATCACTGCAGATGGTGACTGCAGCCATGAAATTAAAAGACGCTTACTCCTTGGAAAAAAAGTTATGACCAACCTAGATAGCATATTCAAAAGCAGACAATTACTTTGCCGACTAAGGTCTGTCTAGTCAAGGCTATGGTTTTTCCTGTGGTCATGTATGGATGTGAAAGTTGGACTATGAAGAAGGCTGAGTACCAAAGAATTGATGCTTTTGAACTGTGGTGTTGGAGAAGACTCTTGAGAGTCCCTTGGACTGCAAGGAGATCCAACCAGTCCATTCTGAAAGAGATCAGCCCTGGGATTTCTTTGGAAGGAATGATGCTAAAGCTGAAGCTCCAGTACTTTGGCCACCTCATGCGGAGAGTTGACTCATTGGAAAAGATTCTGATGCTGGGAGGGATTGGGGGCAGGAGAAGGGGACGACCGAGGATGGGATGGCTGGATGGCATCACTGACTCGATGGGCATGAGTCTGAGTGAACTCTGGGAGTTGGTGATGGACAGGGAGGCCTGGTGTGCTGAGATTCATGGGGTCGCAAAGAGTCAGACACAACTGAGGGACTGAACTGAACTGAACTGAAGGCCCTTTTCTTCATATTAATAGCTGTGATGTTTCCATGTTGGTCAACTGGTACTTTGTCTAAGAAATCAGTAATTAACTCATATTTCAAATAGGAACATGTATATTAGGGGGGATTTCTCAATGACTAATAACCAAGGAAGACCCTGGAGACACTCATATACTATTGTGAAATCCATCAAGGAGTTTGCCATCTCAGACCCTCCACCAGGGGCTGCTGGTTCTTACTCAGCTTCCTTAGTCCTTGGCTTCCTATCAGCACCACAGAGCATTCAATATGGATGAGACTTTGGGTTAGCTTAGAAAAGTCAGTCTCCTCAATGGGTGTGATGATATAAATGCTTGTGATCTCTCAATATTCATATGTTGGAAACCTAATCCTCAAAGTAATGATTTTAGGAGGGGGGACCATTGGAAAATGATTAGGTCATGAAGTAGAGCCCACATTAATGGGATTAGGGCTCTTGTGAAAGAGGCCTGAAATACTTGCTCATCCCTTCTATTTAGGGATGTCTTGGAAGAGTAAGTGAGACCCTCACTCACTCTACCATGCTGGCACCCTGATCTTAGACATCTAACCTCCAGAACTGTGATAAATAATGTGTTTTATAAACCACTCAGCCTCTGATATTTTGTAATAGCAGCCTGCATGCAGTAAAACACTTAGCATGATTAAATGGGATATTATTGTCAATCTTGTTTTCCCTTCCAAGGTCATGAATGTGGAACAGGTAGTATAGATATTCGATTCCTATGGCACATGGTAACATACACCATAGAATTGTACATTTCTTTCCAATTGTAGTTCTTTGACATGCCCACCTGGGAAGATATTTTCTTAGAGGTAATTACATTTAAACCAATAGACTGTGGATTTTATGCAATCAGTTGAGGGCCTTAAGAGCATAGATAGAGGCTTCCCAAAATCAAAGCAGTTCAGCCTGAAGATGGCACCATTAACTGGTACCTCAATCTCTAGCCTATCAGCCTAAAGATGAAGCACTGGATCCTAAGGCCTGTCACTGGGCTCTCATCAGGATCCTAACATAACTGCTCTTTGACTTGGAAAATATATCTTCACTTCTCTAGGCCTGGTTTTCTCAACTGGAAAAGGAAAATTAGAGTAGAAAATCCTTTACATTTCCAAATATTATACAAATCTCTGTATCAAACAGGATTCCAAACTGAGGTTTTATTCTTTTTTCTGAAAAGAAAGTTATCAATTGGTTGTGCAGCTTCCCTGTTTGGATCTCTTATACTTCTCATTATCTGCTCTATCCCACAGTGTATTTCTCTAGCTTAGCTTTAAGAAAAAATCCTTGATAGAAATAATTACTTGACTGTTACAGAATATTACTTTTATCTTTGATCTTCCACTGAAAACATGAGTTACATTTAAGCACACTAGTGAGAGAAACTCTTTCTAAATGTCAGTATGTCACCTAGAGAAGTTTGCTGTGCATAATTGCCCAGTCGTGTCCAACATTTTACAACCCATAGACTAACTACCCCTTGTACTGTAGCCCACCAGGCTCCTCTGCCCATGGGGATTCTCTAGGTGAGAATACTGGAGTGGTTTGACATGCTCTTTTCCAGGGATCTTCCTGACCAGGGATGGAACCCAGGTCTCCTGTATGCAGGCAGACATTTTACTGTCTGAGCTGCCAACTCCCAGTAAAAGGAGTCTTGAAGTATACAGAAGTTGCCTGATTTGTCTACTTCTGTATCCTGCAACAGTGTTTGTTTTTTTTTCTCATTAACTTAGTCCTATTTCTATTTACTTAAACACTATCTAGAATGAGGCTCTCTCTAAAAGAAAAAAGTTAACACAAAAGGAACTTTTATCTGGAATAGCAGTTAAGGTTTTGCCCCATTGTCAATTTATCCAAAATACCAGAGGCTGGGTATTTGCTTTTAATTGTAATATTTACCTCAGAAAGAACAAATGGCTCTCCAGTTTCTGCCATGTTTGATACTCAATAAATAGTAACTTCAGGGCAGTTGATGTACCCTTATAGCCCCAATGGAACTGAATGAAAGGAGTGGGAATTGGTGTTGTTCAGATAATTAACTATAATATAAGTCAGAAAGTGGTGAGTGAGATGAAAATGGTGAGAATGACATTAGGAAGCCATAAGGAGGAAGATGGCACTTTCATCTGAGAAAGGTAGGTAACAGTTCATCAAGGAGGTGAATTTCTTTTGAACCTTCAAAGAGAGATTAGGTGTTTGTGTACAATGTAAGAATATTTGATTTGTAGGCTCTGCTTAAAGTATTTTTATCTGTCATGAAAATAGTAACTTCAGGGCAGTTGATGTACCCTTATAGCCCCAATGGAACTGAATGAAAGGAGTGGGAATTGGTGTTGTTCAGATAATTAACTATAATATAAGTCAGAAAGTGGTGAGTGAGATGAAAATGGTGAGAATGACATTAGGAAGCCATAAGGAGGAAGATGGCACTTCATCTGAGAAAGGTAGGTAACAGTTCATCAAGGAGGTGAATTTCTTTTGAACCTTCAAAGAGAGATTAGGTGTTTGTGTACAATGTAAGAATATTTGATTTGTAGGCTCTGCTTAAAGTATTTTTATCTGTCATGATCAGAGAGTACAGCTAAGAAACTGAACTTCTCTAGTGAAGTTGATAATCTTATGGTAAAAAGGAGACTCAAGTGGCAGGTTCAGAGCACTGTCTCTAGTCTGGTCCTATTCAGCACTTTAGTCAGTGACTTGATTATCACATTATCTTAGCACATGGACTGCAAGGGCTAGTATATGTGGAATAAAAGACTGAACATCCAGTGTTTTCCATCTAATAGAGTAACAATTAAAAGCAAATGCATCCACAGTTCTGTGAAAATGAAAGTCGCTCAGTCGTGTCTCAGTCTTTGTGATCCCATGGACTATACAGGCCATGGAATTCTCCAGGCCAGAATACTGGAGTGGGTAGCCTTTCCCTTCTCCAGGGACTCTTCCCAACCCAGGGATCAAACCCAGACCTCCCACATTGCAGGCAGATATTTCACCAGCTGAGCCACAAAGGAAGCCCCACAGTTCTAGTTCTGTAATTATGTCCAAATAATCAGGGTATGAGGGTTTGGATGGGGGAGAAGTCCTAAATGGTTTTAGTTCACTGTATGCCATGATAGCAGCAAGAAAAATTCATTGAATTTTTATTCTGCATGAATAAAAGTGTTTCATTGACAAACACCTAAAAAAGACCTGCTGGATGCAAAGAATAGACAGCAGGGAAGAGCACACATGTGAATTTTGTGAATTAGGACTTAAATTTTAATAGAAAAACAGAAAGAGGTAAATTTCAAAATTAAAAGTTGCACCACAGTTGAGACATGAGTCAAGAGGAAACAGCACAGAATGCCATATGTCCACATAACAAGGAGACCTGAGCTGTGTCAGAGTCAGGAAAGGCTGCTTTGGGGAAGTGGTTTTTACTGAGATCTGAAAGATGCCACGGAAGTCATGAGTAAAAGAGAGAGGGTCTTCCAGGAAGAAGGAATGGCATTTATAAAGAGTTAGCCATATGTGAGAATATAGAGTTGAGACGATCAGACATGCCAGGATTGAACCTTCAAGGAATTTAATTTACTTGGTAAACTTATGCTAACTGGACAATGAATACAAGGCAGAATATGATTAGTCTGTGAAAGAGATAAGAATCAAGTCTTGCAGAGCATAGGAGATATTTCCATTTGCCTGATAATTCGGTCAAGATTCACTTAAACTTAGGAAATGTGGTTTCTATTGCTACTTTTGCATCGAGTTTTATAAGTTTAGATAAGTGAGTTAATCATTCTTGGATTTACTTATATATCTTTAATATGAGAGGATTGTCTAGATAATTTCGATAGTTTCTTCCTTTTCTAATACCCAGTGAATCCCACTGGTTATTATCTGTAATTAAAAAAAAAAAATTCCTTTTACGTACCAAGAGTAATGGCTGAAATATCTACAATATTATATAAAAAGCATTTAATTTCTTTTTTTTTTCTTTTTTCAGTTTTCAATCCCACTGCTGGGCATACACACTGAGGAAACCATAACTGAAAGAGACACCTGTACCCCAGTGTTCATTGCAGCACTGTTTATCACAGCCAGGACATGGAAGCAACCTAGATGTCCATCAGCAGATGAATGGATAAGAAAGCTGTGGTACATATACACAATGGAGTATTACTCAGCCATTAAAAAGAATACATTTGAATCCGTTCGAATGAGGTGGATGAAACTGGAGCCGATTATACAGAGTGAAGAAAGCCAGAAAGAAAAACACCAATACAGTATACTAACACACATATATGGAATTTATAAAGATGGTAATGACAACCCTGTATGTGAGACAGTAAAAGAGACACAGATGTATAGAAAAGACTTTTGGACTCTGTGGGAGAGGGAGAGAGTGGGATGATTTGGGAGAGTGGCATTGAAACATATATACTATCATGTAAGAAAAGAATTGCCAGTCTATGTTCGATACAGGATACAGGATCTTGGGACTGGTGCACTGGGATGACCCAGAGAGAGGATATGAGGAGAGGGGGGGGGGGGGGGGGTTCAAGATTGGGAACTCATGTACACCTGTGGCAGATTCATGTCAATGTATGGCAAAACCAATACAGTACTGTAAAGTAAAATAAAAATAAATTTTAAAAATATATACATATATATAATTTCCAGATAAAATGCCAAGATATTTAAAGTATACATGACAGCACTGTTTATAACAGCCAGGACATGGAAGCAACCTAGATGCCCATCAGTAGAGGAATGGATAAGAAAGCTGTGGTACATACATTACTCAGCCATTAAAAATAATACCTTTGAATCAGTTCTAATGAGGTGGATGAAACTGGAGTCTTTTATACAGAGTAAAGTAAGCCAGAAAGAAAAACACCAATACAGTATACTAATGCATATATATGGAATTTAGAAAGATGATAATGATAACCCTGTATGCGAGAAAGCAAAAGAGACACAGATGTATATAGAACAGTCTTTTGGACTCTGTGGGAGAGGGAGAGGGTGGGATGATTTGGGAGAATGGCATTGAAACATGTATAATATCATATATGAAACAAATCACCAGTCCAGGTTCAATACAGCATGCAGGATGCTTGGGGCTGATGCACTGGGATGATCCAGAGGGATGGTACCAGGGAGGGAGCAGGGAGGGGGGTTCAGGATGGGGAACACGTGTACACCCGTGGCAGATTAATGCTGAAGTATGGCAAAACCAATACAATATTGTAAAGTAATTAGCCTCCAATTAAAATAAATGAATTTATATTTTAAATAAATACATAAATAAGTAAACATGATAAATGGATTCCCTCAATGATTTAATTAACACATCTATTTATATCACCTCACATATTTACCTTTAAAGATATTTTTCGTGAGAACTTATAAGTTTTCCTCTTACATGTGTGCTAAGTGACTTCAGTCATGCCCAACTCTTTGTGACCACATGGACTTTATAGCCTGCCAGGCTCCTCTGTCTATGGGGAGTCTCAGGAAAGAATACTAGAGTGGGTTTCCATGCCCTCCTCCAGGGGGTCTTCCTGACCCAGGGATTCAACCCATGTCTCTTATGCATCCTGCACTGGCAGGAGGGGTCTTTACCACTAACACCACCTGGGAAGCCCCACAGATCTCAATAACACATTACAAACCAAAGTCACCGGGTTACACATTAGATCCTCAGACCTTATTCATCATCTCACAGCTTAAAGTTTGTGCTCTTTTAAAAATTCATTCTTAAATCATTGATTTTTTAGCACTTATTTTTACATGACCTGTGACATGTTCTTGTATTTATGGTTTTGGAGTCAGGAGAAAAGATGTCCCCCTCCTGTTGTAAGCAGTTTAGCATTAGATCTTTGAGGGACCATCTTTATCTAGCAGCTCCATCTCCCTATCATTGTCAGAAATAAACATGATTTACACAGATAAGGATAATAGGGAAAAGTGATTTCCCTGGTGGCTCAGATGGTAGAGAATTTGCCTGCAATATGGGAGACCTGGGTTGCACCCTTGGTTCATGGAAGACCCATGCAGAAGGAATTTGTTACCCACTCCATTATTCTTGTCTGAGGAATTATTTGGACAGAGATGCCTGGTAGGCTACAGTCCATGGGGATCACAAAAAGTTAGAGCAACTAACTTTTGCTCTAACTAGTTGCCTGAGCAACTAACACACAATGAACATTAAGGATTTAGAACCTGTATCAGAGCTAAGGATAGTTTAAAAGGAAAAGCAAAACTCTTTGAGACAGGCAAGAACAGGGGTACATGAACACTTTTAGGCCACAGGGCAAAGAAGACAATGGATATTGCAGTCTCTAAAGAGTCTTATACATAGCTGCAGCTAAAAGCCAGGGCTTCTGACCAGAGCTCTGGGCTTCAGTGGAGAAACTTGGCCACTTCCCAGCAAGAAAGGAGCCAGAGGAAATAATCAATCTACTAATCTCTTTCTCCACTGACTCACCAATCTCTTTTGGCCATCCCTGGCCAAACTCAGGTAGAAGTCAGAGCCATAAGAGCTGGAGGTATAAAGTCTGGTCTTCTCAGCCTCCAAAGGTTCATAACATAATAAAAATGATCAACAGAGTTCCTGAGGGGCATATAAAGAATATCAAACACACTCACAATTTCTATGTAGTAGATATTTTTGTTTTTTATCTTATGAATCTAGTTGCAGTTATTTTGCTAGACATTTAGGATGACTGGGTAGAATTAACTTTAATGGGAGAGGTCAGTTTCTGATTTGACCTAGACTCAAGTATTTGTCATTGTATTTCTGATATCATAATATTATTACTGGGACCATAACTGACTATATCCTTGATTCACTTAAGCCCTTTGGAGAGATAGGTAATGAGACCAGACTTAGGAAGGGACCAGAAACTATCAAGAGATATTTTTATACATTGTTGAATTCACTTGGTTGATTTAAAGTGTGAGAGTGAAAACTTTTAATTACAAATTTATGAGAGACATTAGTCTAAAATTTCCTTTTGTACTGCCTTTGACTGATTTTGATATAGATCAACACTGGCCCCATCTCATTAGTTGGGAATGGTTTCCTACTCTTTCATTTTCTTGAAGAGATTATGTCAAATTGATCTTAATTTTTTAACTATTTGTTAGAATTCTCTGGTCAAACTATCTTGGATTGATGGTTTCTTTTTCAAAAGTTTTATGTCACAGTTTCAGTCTCATTAAAGTTTATAGGAGTATTCAGATAATGTATCTATTTTTGCTTCAAGTTTTTTGAGATTATGTTGTTTGATGTATACATATTTAAGATTATTATGTATTCCTGCTGGATTGACTGTTTTGTCCTTATGTAATGTCCATGTCTTCCTTTGTCTTTCAAAATTTTCTTTGCTCTAAAATTCACTTTATCTATTATTTTTTTTTCTTTCTTTTTTTTTTTAATTAAATTTTATTTTTTAGTTTGTTTTGCTTTACAATACTGTATTCATTTTGCTATACATTGACATGAATCAGCCACGAGTGTACATGAACTCCCAATCCCGACCCCCACCTCCCCCCTCCCGACC
>SJXQ01004393.1:24459-37649 GCA_006408695.1 Aepyceros melampus | reverse complement strand
AGGAGAACATAGGCAAAACACTCTCTGACATAAATCACAGCAGGATCCTCTATGATCCACCTCCCAGAATACTGGAAATAAAAGCAAAAATAAACAAATGGGATCTAATTAAAATTAAAAGCTTCTGCACAACAAAGGAAACTATAAGCAAGGTGAAAAGACAGCCTTCTGAATGGGAGAAAATAATAGCAAATGAAGCAACTGACAAACAACTAATCTCAAAAATATACAAGCAGCTTATGCAGCTCAACTCCAGAAAAATAAATGACCCAATCAAAAAATGGGCCAAAGAACTAAATAGACATTTCTCCAAAGAACACTTTATCTATTATTAACATATGTTTTTATCCTTTTATTTTCCAAATATCCATGCAATTATTGAGTTTCTTGGACCTTCCTGGTGGCTCAGACAGTAAGGAATCCACTTGCCCTGTGAAGACCCAGATTCATTCCCTGGGTTGTGAAGATCCCCGGGAGGAGGACATGGGAATCTGTATTCTTGCATGGAGAATTCCATGGATAGAGGAACCTGGTGGGTATAGTCCATGGGGTCACAAAGAGTCAGGCACAGCTTAGCAACCAAACCACCACATGGTGTTCCTTCACATGTATTCCTTGGGAGGAACAACTCTACTCAGGCTGCCTTCTGACCTAGGTTGGAGGTCAGGAATGCTGGGCCTGGCTTGTCTTCTGTCAGGTGCTATGTTGCTCCTCCATTCTTCAGGCCCTAAACTAGTTCACCTTCTTTTTGCCAACTATAAAAGGTCTCCTTTAGTGGTCTCTTTTTTTCCAGAACAAACAGAGGAATGGGCACAAGGAGATTAATGCTGTATTGCCTGAACCAGAAGCCCAAGGTATGTTTTATAACCTAGGGAAGAGATTTCATGGAGGGAAGTTGAGGAGGAAAGTGGCAAGGAGTCCACAGTAGGCTGGAGATGAAAGTCATGGAGTCCCTTCTTTAGAAATCATCAAAAGCTGAGAAAGTATTTTTTTTTTCTAAGTGATGTGTATATTCGGCTCTGAGTGAGTACACTTTCTGTTTCAGCAGACTGTAAGTCTTCTGTATTATTTCTTTTATTTTCTTTACAAATGCATATATATATAATGATATCTACATGACATTTTGCTTATTCTTCTAGGCCATTGCTCTACTTTATTATGACTTGAGATTCAAACCCTTGAAAAAAAGAAATCAATTGTAGAGTTTGGATTATTTACCAGTAGATGAATTGATGGAATAACAAAAGAACAAAGATGATTACTTAATTGAGCTCACAAAATTTTATATATGCATATGAAGAGAGTTTTTCACATATAATTTATTCTTGGCCCCTTGTGATATTCTGAGAATGCTGACTGAAGCTATATGTTAAAGAAATTACCTTATTGTGATAGTTAAATAACTGGTATAATTATGTGTGTAAATTCAGAATCCATTAGTCCAGTGGCCAAAAAATGAGTGTTTTCATCACCTGGGGAAGAAAATGTTACCATTTCCATTTCTATTTATTATTATCTCACTGTCATTTAGTATATATTTTCTGTATATTTTTTAAATGCATAATATATTAGAATAGCAATGCATACATAAGATTTTTACATAATATAATTAGGTCACTGACAGTGTGTTAAAAAATGGAAAATAACTTGGAGATTAGTTTTTCAGGAAACAGAAAATTATCCAAATTTGCTGCATAAAATGTTACTTAATTTGGGGGAGTTTACCAAAAATTTTTATGAAACCAGTTCAACTGAAGAGAGGCAGAATGTTCAGAACATCCATGTTTGCATGAGTTTGCGTAGAGCCTCAGAGATGGAAACATTTTTGAATTTGGGTAGAAGACCAAGAGACCTGCCTGGACAGGGGAGAACTTGAATCTTGAATGCAAGAAAGCATGTTTGCTCCCCTCAGTTTATTCTAAGTTGTTTTTCTCTAAACCACCTTCCTTTCTTCACCTTTATTCCCTGAACACCATCCTCCGATTACTATTTCCTTTCCCATAGTGTAGATCACCTGTTAACATACCATATAATGTACTTGGATTCATGTTTATTGCAGATTATCTGTCTTCCCCCAGCTGGAATATCAGTCACATCAGAATAAGTGTCTGCCTGCTTTGTTTATTGATGTAGACTAAGCACCCATAAGCGTGCCTGAGTCAGGGAGGAATTAAGTCAATGATCAATTGGTTAAGTGACCAATAGCAGAGTACTAGGCAGGCCTAAAGGTTTCAAAATTTTGTGGTTTTGATAAGCTACTGTAAATAAGCTGTTTTGCAGTTAATGTTACAAGGCTAAGACACATTTCTGTTTCTTCTATCAGCATAAACATAAACAATATTTGAAGATAAGGTTTAGACCCAACATGATAGCTAAAATGCACATTTGGAAAACAAAGTTATACTCTATTTGTTTTCTTTTCCAAAATATAATCATATTCCGTTTCAAAAACTTTTCCTTACATAGGTGTGTGTACATATATGTTTTACATATGTGTGTGTGTGTGTGTGTGTGTGTGTATAATTCAATCTTGTCAAAGCTGTGGTTTTTCCAGTAGTTATGTATGGATGTGAGACCCGGACATAAGGAAATTGAGCACCGAGGAACTGAAGCTTTTGAACTGCACTGTTGGAGAAGACTCTCGAGAGTCCCTTGGACTGCAAGGAGATCAAACCGGTCAATACTAAAGGAAATCATCCCTGAATATTCATTGAAAGGACTGATACTGAAGCGAAAGCTTGAATACTTTTCCACCTGATGCAAAAACTCATTGGAAAACACTCTGATGCTGGGAAAGATTGAAGGCAGGAGAAGAAGGAGATAGAAGAGGATGAGATGGTTGGATGGCACCACCGACTCGATGGACATGAGTTTGAGCAAGCTCTAGGAGATGGTGGAAGACAGGGGAGCCTGATGTGCTGTGTTCCATGGGGTCTCAAAGAGTTGGATATGACTGAGTGACTGAACTTAACTGAAGGTATGCATATAACATAACGATTATGTGATCATTATACATAGGTCACATTAACATATAATGCTATTTTAGTTTCTGGTATCATTATACATAGATAATATTGAATATAATGTTATTTTGGTTTCAGGTGTACAACGTAATTATTTGATATATATTGCAAAATGATCACCACAGTAAGTCCGGTGAATATCTGTCACTAGAAACAGTTACAATTTTCGTCTTGTTATGAGAACTTTTTTAAAGATCTCTTAGCAGTGTTCAAATAGGCAATAAGTATATTCCCTTTTTGACTTAGTGCAGTTAAATGAGACAACTGGCTTTGAGTCTTAGAATCAAAGAATCACGTTGAAACAGTTGAGTTGAATCAAACTTCTCAGTGCCAACTCATATAGCGCTTTCTTGAAAAATCCATCCCTCATTAGGCCCACCTGGCTCCCATCACCCATGGTATGGTGTGAGAGCATAGATCGCTGTTTAGGGCTTATGGTATCTTTTCCACTTCTCCATGCATTTCTTTCTTGACATCTTTCAGTGCCTCATCCATCTCTTGTCCTCACTATCCAAACAGGTTACAATTACAGCAGAAGACATCTAAGTAGCTAGACTCGGAATTGCTGCCCACTGGGCATTTGGAAAGAGGCTGGGAAGGAGTCCTTCCAGTTTTAGAGTTTTACTTTCAGGGGATTAGAAAGCCTTTCAGTTTGAAGAGTCCATCAATACAAATATCTATCAGGAGTGAACCCTGTTTAATTATTTATTTGATTATAGATTAGCTGACCACCTGCTGAGAGTAAGGCAATGAAAGGTTAGTAAACAAGGGAGGATTCAGACAGAAGGAATGAAAAACTCTTGGAGAAAGTGGACACATGATTAAGGAGACCATTACCTCTAGTTTGGGTTTTAGGTATTGTTTAGGCTGGCTCGGTAAAGGTATGGGTTGTTTCCATTTGATTTCCATTCATCCTCTATGCTTTACAATGTATGTCTTATTGAAGTGTTGAAAGTGACTAGTGACTTGCTGCTTGTTATCACTGGGTAGTTATGCTTTGGATCTGGTATTCCATAGGGTCTAGCAGAGGCTCTGTAGAATATTTGTTTCCATTATTTGTTGCAGAACCTTAACCTTTTTTTGGTGATTTCTGATACTAAGTTGATGAAATACAGGAATACAGAGCTCAGATGCTTTTGATAAAACCTTAATTTATTTCCTCCCTTCTCTCTGACTTTTCATTTATTTATTTACTCAACTCGTTCCATATTGTTGGATGTCTTTTTGACTGTTATGTCTGCCTCATTCTTTGCATGTGGTCAAGGTCTATTTCATTTTCTGTATCTCTCACATCCTTTGCATCTTTTCACTTGGCAGAGCCTCTTTGATTTTTAATGTCATAATATTCCCAGCTCTTTGTTGTCTCTTTCTCTTTCTCTACCAGCCCCAAGAGCCACAACTCCTCAATCCACATTAAAGTTTCTCTTTTCTAATTCTGGACATTCTGCTCTCTTGGACTAAATATTCTTGGTTTCCTGTTGTTTTGTAGAATAAAGACAAACTCTCCAAACTGGCATATATGATTCCCCCTAATGCATAAAAATCCATACAAATATTTCTCCATTCTAGCCCTACAATAATATTTACAGTATATCGTGGAAGATAATCATGAGAGATACAACATGAATGGTAAGAAATGAACATTTCTCGTGTTTTTGTCAGACTTGATTATTCACTGATATCTTATAATTCTATACATATTAATATCTTGTTTGCCTTAATCTAGGATGTCAGAGATCCTTACTTCATAAGATAATCCTAACTGAATTGACAGATATACTGTTTTCCTTTTTTTCCATATCAATATCCCATCAACCTTTCAAAACTCCATCATGAAGCCATCCCATTTGCTTCACTCCTATGACACACTCAGATGGTTCCTGGCTTTAACTTCAATCTACTGTAGCACAGTGTTGACCTCACATCTTATTCTTCTTCAGTCTACCATGTAATATGGCAATTCATGTGTTTATATCACCCTCTCCTTCTCCACAACATGAGGGCCTATTTCTGGAAAATAAAGATATTTTTAAACCTCAGTTTAAGTCCTCACTGTATCCAGGATGTGATTTACTAATCTATAAGGTCAGTGAACTTCAAAGGTTCTTCATTTGTTTGTTTCCATTCGGTAACCACTGCTACTATTCTTTATATAGCAGGGCCATTTCTTCAAATGTAATCTTACATGGAAATCTGTAAAAGAGGGGGAAATGGATGCTTTCTGGATGGCAAGGGAGTGATTGTTAAATCCTGTCCAAATATCCCCACTTTGGCTATCCCTGATTGACTCTATAGAATATCTATGGTTCTGTTCAATATAGTCTGAAATCTACAGTATTCAATTCATATGTCACAGTCAAGCAAGGAAAGAGCTCTCAATGTCACCACATCTGTTCTTGTTGTAAAGTCCTAAATAAATGGTTGAAATAAATTCTATGAGACAAATACATGAAGATGTATGTGGTCTATTGGTGAGTATATGTTTCCTCCAATTGCATGGTCCCCATTATTGCCAAATTTTCCCTCTAATAAACACCATCCTCTGCTGGATATATCTAGACATTGAAGGAAAGAAAGTTGAGTGAGTAACAAAATAGAATTAGATGTTTGGGGCAATAAATGACTAGAAAGTGCTTACAGAGTTTTTTCATGTTCTTTTACCTTCTGGAAGAAAAAAGTGAAAATACAAGAAAGCTGACACTTTACATGCATGAAGAAGCCAGAGGAGGGATTGATAGATTGCTTTGGGCAGAGTATTCTGTCATGTTCTGAAAGGTTTGGGTCATCCCAGATAGCGGCAGGGGCAGGACTCAGGCAAGAATAACCCTGGCTATGAGGGAAGAGGTTGGTTTTGCTGGACAGTGTTCCTGTATATGAGTGAAAGGTGTCCTTGCCTAAAAGAAGATAACTTGGCTGCATTCTGCCCTGAAGAGTTGCCAAGCTTTGTTCATCTCTAGAACTATGGCCTTTAGTACAAACAAAGGAATACTCCTAATATACAGAACAATTTCAGAAAAAAAGAGGAGAGAAGGGAAAATGGAAATTAAAGGGAATATGAGATATTTGCTCTTAGGATATTAAAAAAGCATTATATATTAGGGTCCTTAAAAATAACGTGTTCTAACAGCATTTCATCCTATACTACCCAAGTCCTAGACTCACTTTCCCTTTGCTGCTTTTCCTTCCTTTTCTCTTATTCATCCCCCTTTCTCTTCTACCTTTGATTTCTGATTTTCTGTTTAATAGGAATTACTGCTAAAGCCCTAAAGATGCTGGAACACCAGCCCAACAAAATCACTGACTTCTTAGGAGAGCCCGTCAAGAGATTGGCTCTCATCCCAGGTTGTTTGGAGGCTGTTGAATAAGCTGAGCAACCCTAATCTAGTCATATTGCTCCAGTCTCAGTAGAGACTCGGTCTGTTTGGAGACTTTTATAATTCAGGGACCTACTAGGGCATGTTTGTAAGGCCATATAATTAGTGACAAGGATAGTTACTCTAAAAGGAAGAGAGAATGGCATCTCACTTCTCAAATAAATGTGTTTTTAAATACAGCTTTGTGAACTACTCAGTGTCTACGTGACCAGTTGGACAATTGTCCAGAGGCCCCAGGTGGGGGACAGATGCACACCAGAATTTCTGCCATTAATTTTCAGAATGTTTATGATGCATGGGTTTCCTGTGGGTCAGCTAGTAGGCAGCTCACTGTGGGCTGCTTAATTTTCTCCAGATGGTGTTTGCAGAGTGAGGGAAACAGAGGCTCTGGTGAATACTGCAGGTGGGGAGCTGTGGGTTCCAGAACATTTCCCTTGATTAAAAAGGAAACTATGAAGTTGGGGATCCCCAACTTGTTAATATTTGGGAA
This sequence comes from Aepyceros melampus, assembly GCA_006408695.1. Lineage (NCBI taxonomy): Eukaryota > Metazoa > Chordata > Mammalia > Artiodactyla > Bovidae > Aepyceros > Aepyceros melampus. The sequence goes on along the minus strand of SJXQ01004393.1, from coordinate 30,762 downwards.
AATCATCAGGATACCCCTCAAGCAAAACACTTGTCAGTCGGGGAATTTCAGATCAGTCCATCTGGACCAAGAGAAGGCTACAACAGCACCATGTAAGTCAGTGATGTCAGAACTTCCCCATCTCGTTACCATCTACCTTGTTCCAACTTGGCCCAAGTGAAGATCCAGAGAGGCAGAGAGAGGGAACCTTGCAGAAATGGACACATCTGCACTTCCTGGTCGGTCCCCTGGGCCTCAGCAGGGGAGAGGGAAACACTGAATAGGCTGAATATGCGATGGAGCTGACACTTGACTGACCTGGACTTGTGAAACCCAGAGTGATGGAGTGTGTGGAATGGCTGCAAGGTGATGCAGAAAATCAGGGTGCAGTGGAGTGTGGGTGAAGTCAGCCACTGGAGGAGGATGAGCCAGTTCACCTTTGTATCTGCTATGGTCTCAACCTTTGTGTCCCCCAGAAACTTCATATGATGTAATTCTGTTTCCCATGTTTATGGCATCCATAGGTGGTGCCTTTGTGAGGTGATGGAGTTATAAGGATGGAGCCTCTTCAATGAGATGAGTGCTTTTATATATAAAGATACTCAGAGCTCCCAAGCCCTCCCCTGTGTGAGGATACAGTAAGAAGTGTGTGACCAGAAAGGACCCTGCACGACCACACTGTGGAAATCCATTTGCATTGTTTTTAAGCCTGTGATATTTTGTTATAGTACATCTATTTCTGCTTTATTGACTATGCCAAAGCCTTTGACTGTGTCGATCACAATAAACTGTGGAAAATTCTGAAAGAGATGGGAATACCAGACCTCTAACCTGCCTCTTGAGAAATCTGTATGCAGGTCAGGAAGCCACAGTTAGAACTCGACATGGAACAACAGACTGGTTCCAAATAGGAAAAGGAGTACGTCAAGGCTGTATATTGTCGCCCTGCTTATTTAACTTCTATGCAGAGTACATCATGAGAAACGCTGGACTGGAAGAAGCCCAAGCTGGAATCAAGATTGCCGAGAGAAATATTGATACCCTCAGATATGCAGATGACACCATCCTTATGGCAGAAAGTGAAGAGGAGCTAAAAAGCCTCTTGTTGAAAGTGAAAGAGGAGGGTGAAAAAGTTGGCTTAAAGCTGAACATTCAGAAAATGAAGATCATGGCATCTGGTCCCATCACTTCATGGGAAATAGATGGAGAAACAGTAGAAACAGTGTCAGACTTTAATTTTTTGGGCTCCAAAATCACTGCAGATGGTGATTGCAGCCATGAAATTAAAAGACGCTTACTCCTTGGAAGAAAAGTTATGACCAACCTAGATAGTATATTCAAAAGCAGAGACATTACTTTGCCGACTAAGGTCCATCTAGTCAAGGCTATGGTTTTTCCTGTGGTCATGTATGGATGTGAGAGTTGGACTGTGAAGAAGGCTGAGTGCCGAAGAATTGATGCTTTTGAACTGTGGTGTTGGAGAAGACTCTTGAGAGTCCCTTGGACTGCAAGGAGATCCAACCAGTCCATTCTGAAGGAGATCAACCCTGGGATTTCTTTGGAAGGAATGATGCTCAAACTGAAGCTCCAGTACTTTGGCCACCTCATGCGAAGAGTTGACTCATTGGAAAAGACCCTGATGCTGGGAGGGATTGGGAGCAAGAGGAGAAGGGGACGAGAGAGGATGAGATGGCTGGATGGCATCATGGACTCAGTGGATGTGAGTCTGGGTGAACTCTGGGAGTTGGTGATGGACAGGGAGGCCTGGCGTGCTGCGATTCATGGGGTCGCAAAGAGTCGGACACGATTGAGCGACTGAATGGAACAGAACGGAACCCAGAAGGACTAGACAGCATCCTAACAATCCTTAGACAGTTCAGTAAACCTCATGCTATTTATACAAAGCAGCAAAGCACTTATATTTTCTGGTGTAACACTGTGATATTTGGCTGACAGTTTGTGGCTGGCTTTCATAAAGAATCCTGAGTATTCAGTCTTCTTGGTGGCATGACCAGAACCATGAACAATTGTCTAAATCTTTGATTCTAATAATTTGACCCAGAATAATTGGCTGTGATTCTTATATAATCTCTTTATGGTCTTCTTTGTAATACCAGGTTCTGCTATTAGTGATTAACTGTAATAGAAGCCTCATTCTCTCAATTGTAGGGGTGGATTTTCTTTTGATTTTCTATTAAAGGAAGATAAGAAATGCTAAGAAATTTCCCTCTAGATTTTGACATCTCCATAGAGTCTATGTTTATTTTTTTTTAAGAGAAGACCCATTTCACAGAGCATGCATTAAAAAGCTGTAAATTTCAAAGAAGCTTGCTATGGGATAGATCATTATGACCACCTTAGAGCTGGATGGGATGGACGTGGATTTAACATGTGCTGGTGATTCAGCACATCAGGATCTTGGTGTAAATGTCAATTTTATGTGTATCTCCTCACAGGCACTAGAACAGGATATAAAATACAAAAGGATGCCTTTCTTCATTTCTGAAATTCAGGATTGGAAGTTTTGCCCAGTAAGTGTGAGCTTCCAACATCTTTTGCTTGACTGGAAAAATAACCTGAATACCTAATAGATAATGACCTCTTAATGCACTTTATAAGTATTTGCTGATTTTTGTCTCTTCTAATTATCAAATTAAAATTTGAGGAAGACATATGAATTTAAACTCTCTAGATATGGATTTTGGAGCCAGCCTATGAGAAAACTATTAGGAATCTCAAAAGTAGAAACATAACTCAAGTTTAGTTTTAACTTTCCCTTTTCTTCCTTCCCACTCTCATCCGTTGATTTGAGGAGAACACAGAAAGAAGACAAGTGGAACTTCAATAGCAGATGCCCTAGGTAACTTTGAGAAAATGCTGATCTTGGAAATTCTGTTCTCTAGTTCCCTTACTCTTGAAAACATTTCAACCATCTGTGCCAAGGAAGGCAAGCTTTTGGTGGAATTGTGTGCAATTCAGGGAAGGCTGCGCATGTCAAAAATTGCAGTGAAATTCTGGTTCTTTTACAATAGAATCTATCACTATGAATGACTAGGCTCCTGCTTTATGTAGTAGCAGTCTAGCATAGAGAAGTCATGAATCATTTTCTTACACAATTCGATATTTCCAAACTTCTTACACATTATAGAGGTCACCTCTTTCATTCATGAACAAAGCGAGAAAGCCTTCTGCAGCATGCTCACCTGGCTGAATTGCCTCTCAGATTTTTTAATATTGTCTCTGGCACTTCATAGGATAGCATCTGAGGCATCTTTCATACTCCACAGTATTGTGACTAGATGATACAGAGGTCTATGCCAGGAGTACTGTAACATGAGTATCCACTTACTAAGGTCTTCATTCTAAGCAACCATAAGAAACGGTCTCATTAAAATAATCATAATTCAGTGGTTTTGGTAACATGTGATCTTTGCTCAGAGCAGCTGACTCAAAAAATTTTTGGTTATTCCTATGTGTATGCAGAGATTTTTGAAGGTAGTAAAAGTTGCAAAAGTATAAAATGTAAGCTATTAGTTCACACCACTAAATTATTAAAAATCTGGGTTACTTTAGTAACTAATTCTTCTGATAAGTTCTAATTTATAACGTGAAGGATTTTATTTTTTCCTCTGAAATTCTACTGCCACTCAGAGAGTTCTTTTGTGTTTGTATATCTGTGTGAGAGAAATCTAAGTATTTTATGGCAAGTCAGTATGTGTTTGCAGTGCCTGACCCAGAAAAGAGGGATTCCACCTGTGCCCACATCATTGACACCCAGTGATTCATTTGTATTAATGACTCAGGTGAGTCATTCATATTGATTTTTGATCAGTAATATGTTTTATGATATTACAACAAAGAGATAATGAGAAGACATGGCATTCCTAAACAGCTTCTCTCCTCAGCTGATCCAAACACCAGCCCCCTGCTGACATCAGAAGAGTCTGTTTTGTTGACATGTGTCCGTGCAGAAAATGGCACAGCATTGTCTTCAGTAACAGCATCAGTGGGATTCACAGTGGAGGGTTTTCCCCTAGTTCACTACTACTAGCAGAATTGAGCATGAAAATCCCGAGGGCTGAAAATCTATAGTTAATATGCTTGATTTCTTTACAGCCATGAAGTGTTTTACTGGTAAAAACAGAGAACTGAGTAGGATTAAATATAGTAATGCACATAAAGTGCTCAGTAAAATGTATGGCCATGTAGTAACTCTCAATAAACTTTAAATTTAAGGTTATTGAAAAATCCATCTTCCTCCTCCTTTTTGACCTTATCCTCATTACTAATGAGCTTAACAGAGGAAAAGAATGCTGGTATCATTGAGAAGTTGTAGAGAAAGAAGAGAGTATTTTAATGGGGGATGCATGTGTGAAAATATTTTAAATAATGTTAGGACAAAGGATAATGCAGGAAATCAGAAAGGAGAGATTATAATGGTGAAAATTTGGAGCTAAATGATTGAGGCTTGATATATAAACTGTGTTGTCCTCAGAGGCAATTGTGGCCATCAGAAGCAAAGTGATGTTTTATAGACCATTGTGGGGGAGACGTACAAGTTAAGAATAAAAGGTGACAGAGGAGTCATTGGGAATGACAAATGAAGGAGGTGTCAGAGAAGTCGAGGCAGAATCAGGAGAACCTTGAAAGGCAGATGTGGGGGCTCGGGTGGTGCAATATAGGATTCCGAAGTAGAAGTCACTAGTAACAGGGAGTATGCAAAACTGGGATGTGCTTCTCACATATTCATGAATTTTGCAATCTTATATTTTACACATGGAAGTTCCCATTCATTTCTTGTTTTTTCTACAGCATAATGGCCGCAATCCTGTGTCTAATGCATTGGTTGAACTAAAGTTGTCTGCATGGACAATTTATAGATCTGTTATTTATCTTGCTACTACAGATCTTTATCATCCCTTGATTTCACTCATGCTTCATGAACTGCATAATATAATTTCTCTTCAACTGCTTACAGATCCTCCACCTTTTTCTGCATGTACAGTTACTATTACCTCTAATAATCTGAAGCCTGGTAAACTACATACTGTCTCATTAAATCTGGTGAAAAACCCAGGTGAAAGGCTCACGTTCATCTGTTGGGCTTTTTCTCTTTCTTCAGGAGTGTGGAGGGAATTGGTGTGGCAGTTGTTGGTTGCATTGATATACTCCAGTTTACCCTGGGCATATATTTCATCCTGAAACTGATCAGGCAATTAGTTAGGGTTGTTGGGTATTCAGTAGATGAACCTATTACCAGAACATTAACATGTTTGATAGACTGGAATTTTTTTTAATGGGGTGGGGGGGAGCATCACAAAATTTGAAAGTCATTCTTTTCCTACTTTTTCTATACATTGTCTCTATAAAATTGATTTTACATCTAACTTTTCTAAGTTCAATCTTTTCCCTTCTCTATTTTATCATTATCTTAAATTTTTTTTCGTATTTGATTCAAATATAGCACATATGTACCAATACTTGGTGCTTCCCAGGGGATGGTAGTGGGTAAAGAACATTCTTGAGAATGCAGGAGATATAAGAAGACTCAGGTTTGATTCCTAGGTGATGAGCATCCCTTGCAAGAGGGTACAGCAGCATACTCCAGTATTCTTGCCTGGCCAGTCCTACGGACAGAGGAGCCTGTTGGGCTACAGTCAGTAGGGTTGAAAGAGTTGGACACAACTGATGTGACTTAGAATGCATGCATGCACCTATATTTAACCATTTAATCTCTTGTTTATTGTGGATTAGAGCCAATATATTGCCTGATAAGGAGTAATACAGTTATGACTCTGACTTATCTCTAAATACATACACCAAAAAGCTTAGTTGTTTACCCCAGGTGCAGAATACAATATTGAATATAGTGACAAAATGATATGTCAGAAAAACATGGCATAAGTTATAGGAGGTACTAAGCAATGGACTGAGATTAATAATAAGAGTCACACCAGTCAGAATGGCTGTTATCCAAAAGTCAACAAGCAATAAATGCTGGAGAGGGTGTGGAGAAAAGGGAACCCTCTTACACTGTTGGTGGGAATGCAAATTAGTACAGCCACTATGGAGAACAGTGTGGAGATTCCTTAAAAAATTGCAAATAGAACTGCCTTGTGATCCAGCGATCCCACTGCTAGGCATACACACCAAGGAAACCAGAATTGAAAGAGACACATGTACCCCAATGTTCATCGCAGCACTGTTTATAATAGCCAGAACATGGAAGCAACCTAGATGTCCATCAGCAGATGAATGGATAAGAAAGCTGTGGTACATATACACAATGGAGTATTACTCAGCCATTAAAAAGAATACATTTGA
>SJXQ01004393.1:7499-24096 GCA_006408695.1 Aepyceros melampus | reverse complement strand
GTAGAAAGTGAAAGTGAAGTCACTCAGTTGTGTCCAACTCCTAGCAACCCCATGGACTGTAGCCCACCAGGCTACTCTGTCCATGGGATTTTCCAGGCAAGAGTACTGGTGTGGGGTGGGAGGGGGGAGGTGGGGTTGGGATTGGGAGTTCATGTACACTCGTGGCTGATTCATGTCGATGTATAGCAAAATGAATACAGTATTGTAAAGCAAAACAAACTAAAAAATAAAAATTAATTAAAATAAATAAATAAATATACTGAATTTAAAAAAATAGAAAGAAAAGAAAAATTTAGCTAACACATTGATAGAGAAAAACTAACCTTTAGCGAAAGTTATGAACATTTCAAGAGATTCCTTGGAAGAGTTGGGAGAAAAAATGGACAGTCAACAATGGAGGATAAAGCAGAAACTAGTGAGTAAAAAGAACTACATGAATTTAATAGAAACCTTCAGCAACACTTTTTATTAGCTGTCTGCTCTACTGTGTGCTTCTTGATTGACCTAAAAGAATTAACATACAACTTTCAAATATTTTCCTCAGAAAGAGAATAATTGTTTCCAATTAGCATACTGTATTGGTGTTTTTCTTTCTGGCTTACTTTACTTTGTATAATAGGCTCCAGTTTCATCCACCTCATTAGAACTGATTCACATGTATCCTTTTTAATGGCTGAGTAATACTCCATTGTGTATAAGTAGCAGGGCTTTCTTGTCCATTCGTCTGCTGATGGGCATCTACGTTGCATCCATGTCCTGGCTATTATAAACAGTGCTGCAATGAACACTGGGGTACACTTGTCTCTTTCAGTTCCAGTTTTCTCAGTGTGTACCCCCAGCTGTGGGATTGCTGGGTCATATGGCAGTTCTATTTCCAGTTTTTACTGAATCTCTACCCTGTTCTCCATAGTGGCTCTATTACTATTTTAATAAATATCAACTTAGTACAGCAGAGAATTAAAGGGAATAAAATTACAAGTATTAGTAATAATACATTCCCCCAAATTATAATCCAGTAATGTCCCAGTTTTAACTGACTTTCTATCCATGTATAATAGAGGTTCCCTACTCATTTTTCCTTACTAGGTGTTTCAATTTTGAAATAGAATGTAGAAAACAATGAAGTGGAAAATTTTGAAAATCACCTTGGATTTTAGATACCTCAAGATTAAGTATGTAATTATTAGTTATTTATAGTTAGTAGGGCTATTCTTCAGAGAAGGCAATGGCAACCCACTCCAGTACTCTTGCCTGGGAAATCCCATGGATGGAGGAGCCTGGTGGCTATAGTCCATGGGGTCGCGAAGAGTCGAACATGACTGAACGACTTCACTTTCATTTTTCACTTTCATGTACTGGAGAAGGAAATGGCAACCCACTCCAGTTTTCCTGCCTGGAGAATCCCAAGGATGGGAGCCTTGTAGGCTGCTGTCTATGGTGTTGCACAGAGTCGGACATGACTGACATGACTTAGCAGTAGTGACAGGGCTATTCTTAGCACATATAGCTCAGTGTAGGGTGATTGCTACTGAGTGAAGGATGTATACTGTGAACTACAATCACCAAACAAGTGATTGGAGATTAAGATTGCAATGCCAGGAAGACACAGGCTTTTGTTCTGGAAGGAAAAACTTACATTGTCTGTCATCTACAGTCTAATCTTCAGATTTTTCAAACACTTACTCTTCCTTTACTCATTTAATAATTTGGGTTCCTTGATTTTTTCCCTACTGAGTTTCATGAGTCTCTTATATAAACTTGGATATGAAACCCTTACCAAATATGTGAATTGCAAATATCTTTTTTCATTCCATATGTTGCCATTTCATTTTATTGATGGCTTCTTTTATTATGCAGGTTTTGAGTTTGATCTGGTCTTACTAGTTTATTTTTGCAGTTCTTGCCTTTTCTTTTGATGACTGAGTTGTTTGAGCTGCTTGTATTTTGGAAAGCAATCCTTTATCAGTTGTTTATTTGCTATTATATTCTCCCATTTTTACCAAAAGACACTGACTGGCTGAATGAATACAAAAACAAGACAAAATATACGCTGTCTACAAGAGATCCACTTCAGTCCTAGAGACACATACAGACTGAAAGTGAGAGAATGGAAAAAGATATTCCATGCAAATGGAAATCAAAAGAAAACCAGATTGGCAATTCTCATATCAGAAAAAAATAGACCTTAAAATCAAAACTGTTATAAGAGATAAAGAAGGACACTACCAAATGATCAAGGGATCAGTCCAAGAAAAAGACATAACAATTTTAACTATTTATGTACCCAACATAGATACACCTCAATACATAAGTTAAACAATAACTGACTCAAAAGGGGAAATTGATAGTAACACAATAATAGTAGGGCATGTTAACACCACACCTATACCAATGGACAGATGAAGAGAACAGAAAATTAGTAAGAAAACATAAGCTTAAAAGGAAATATTAGAGCAAACAGATCTAATTGATATCTAGAGCACATTCCATCCAAACGCAGAATACATTTTCTTCTCAAGTGCACATAGAACATTTTCTTCATCTTGAGTCACAAATCAAACCTCAGTAAATTTAAGGAAATTGAAATTATTTCAGGCATTTTCACTGACCACAACACTATGAGACTAGATATCGATTATAGGAAAAAAAAAAAACTTTAATGAACACAAGCACTTGGTGACTAAACAACACATTTCTAAATAATGAAAAGGTTACTGAAGAAATAAGGGAAATCAAAACATTCCTAGTAACAAAGAACAATGAAAACATGATGATCTAAAACCTATAGGATACCACAAAAGCAGTTCTAAGAGGAAAGTTTAAAGTAATAGAAATTCTACCTCAAGAAACACATTGAATAGACAACCTAATTTTACATATCTTTAACTCTTTTAAAATTTCTCTTATCAGTGTCTGAAAGATTTTGCATAAAATCTTTCAACATCTTGCTTGTTTATTTCTAAGGGTTTTATCTTTATTTGATGCAATAGTAAATGGGATTGTTTTCTTTTGGGGGGGGATTGTTTTCTTTATTCCACTTTCTGATAGTTCATTGTTGATATATAGTCGGCAACTGAGTTTTGTATATTGGAATATAGTAAACATAATGCACGCTACATCTTTAAAGAATAGACATTTTCCCACAAATAAGACATATAGATGATCAACAGGTATATGACAAGATGCTCAGCATCACTAATAATCAAAGGAAATGCAGATCAAAAGAACAAGGGATATCACCTCATACCTATTTGAATGGCAGGTACCAAAAATGTAAGAAATGACAGATGTTATTGAGGTTGTAGAGAATAAAGAAGTGTTTATGCACTGTTGGTAGGGATGTATACCAGTGCGACTTCCATGGAAACATATTGTGGAGGTTCTTAAAGAAATTTAGAAGAGAACTGTTATGTGATCCATTATCCCACTTCTAGATATATAGTCAAAGGAAATGAAATAATTGTCTCAAAGAGAGATCTGTATTCCCATGTTCATTGCAGCATTATTTACTGTAGTCTTGGTATAGGAACAACCTGAGTATCTTCCAAGAGATGAATGGATTAAAACAATTTGATGTGACATATATTGATAAATATTATTTATCCATTAGAAAAGAAAAGAAATCCTTCCATTTGTGGCAACATGGATGAAAGTAGAGAGCATTAAGCTAAATAAACGAAGTCAGAGAAAGACAAATACCACAAGATCTCAATTATAAGGAGTCTCAAAAACAAAAAAAATCTCAGAGAGTGGACATCATCTCGTGGCATACCAGCTCAATGGGCATGAGTTTGAGTAAGCTCTGGGAGTTGGAGTGGACAGGGAAGCCCAGCATGCTGCAGTCCATGGGGGTCTCAAAGAGTCAGACGCTACAGAATGACTAACTCAACTGAAAAGAGTGGAACTTATCTGTGATCTCCTCAAAAAGCAAACGTTAAACATGTGTGATGATGGCAAGGCTACTTAAAAGAAAGAGAAACTCATTTCTAATACATGCACAAATGAGGGTTCAAAAACAAAAAAAATCTCAGAGAGTGGACATCATCTCGTGGCATACCAGCTCAATGGGCATGAGTTTGAGTAAGCTCTGGGAGTTGGAGTGGACAGGGAAGCCCAGCATGCTGCAGTCCATGGGGGTCTCAAAGAGTCAGACGCTACAGAATGACTAACTCAACTGAAAAGAGTGGAACTTATCTGTGATCTCCTCAAAAAGCAAACGTTAAACATGTGTGATGATGGCAAGGCTACTTAAAAGAAAGAGAAACTCATTTCTAATACATGCACAAATGAGGGTGGAAAGATGACGGAGGGGTAGGTGGAAGTAGGGTACACCTTTCTCCCCCCATGCATCAAGAACGTCTAAAGATGCAGTACTTCTCACAGAAGACCAGGTGAATACTGGCCGGACTCCCTGGCTACTGAGAAGGAATATCTGGATCCATACAGAACTCAGTGAGACAAAGGTAAGAAGGGACAAGGAGGAAGGGGAAAGAAGGAGCAGAGCAAATGGGACCATCCTGCACCTGGGTGTGAGGGAGCTGAAGCTCAGGGGAGAGATCCCTGCATCCATGGCTGTCCACTGGGATGGGGGAGGCATTTGAAGCAGTTCGGGAGTGAACTAACTAATCTGTGACAGTCTGAATGGAGTGAGAACCACATAGACAAGCCATGCTGCAGCCTTTCATACCTTGGACAGAGTTGTAAGTCCACTGGTGTCCACGGAAGCTGGGAGCTGAAGCCGTGGGTACTGTGGAATGATCCCAGGATGAGGACTCCTATAGACTGAAGGGAGTCAGCCTGATGGAATGGTATGGAGGAAATCTGCTGCATGGAATGCTTCTTAAGGAAAGCCATGAGGCCATAAAGTTAGGGTTCCATTGCCTGTGGAGTAGAGCTATCTCTTTCTCCATGCTGGTACCTGTAGGTTGAGCAATAAAGACTTCAGTGAGGGTGGTCCTTAAGTGACTGATGCACTAAGCAACGGAGAATTTTGAATGTCTATATAAATATACCCTGCTGCTGCTGCTGATAAGTCACTTCAGTTGTGTCTGACTCTGTGCAACTCCATAAATGGCAGCCCACTAGGCTCCCCTGTCCCTTGGATTTTCAGGACATGGACACTAGAGTGGGTTGCTATTTCCTTCTCAAATGCATGGAAGTGAAACGTGAAAGTGAAGTCATTCAGTCATGTCCGACTCTTTTTGACCCCATGAACTGTAGCCTACCAGGCTCCTCTGTCCATAGGATTTCCCAGGCAAGAGTACTGGAGTAGGGTGCCATTGCTATCCCTACCCTATTCAACTACCACACAATTGGACTATCTCATGCGCTAGTAAATTAATGCTCAAAATTCTGAAGCCAGGCTTCAGCAATATGTGAAGCATAAACTTCCAGATGTTCAAGCTGGTTTTAGAAAAGACATAGGAACCAGAGATCAAATTGCCATCATCTGCTGGATCATCAAGAAAGCAAGAGAGTTCCAGAAAAACATCTATTTCTGATTTATTGACTATGCCAAAGCCTTTGACTGTGTGGATCACAATCAACTGTGAAGAATTCTGAAAGAGATGGGAATACCAGACCACCTGATCTGCCTATTGAGAAACCTATATGCAGGTCAGGAGGCAACAGTTAGAACTGGACATGGAACAACAGACTGGTTCCAAATAGGAAAAGGAGTATGTCAAGGCTATATATTGTCACCCTGCTTATTTAACTTCTATGCAGAGTATATCATGAGAAATGATGGGCTAGAAGAATCACAAAGTGAAATCAAGATTGCCAGGAGAAATATCAATAACCTCAGATATGCAGATGACACTACCCTTATGGCAGAAAGTGAAGAGGAACTCAAAAGCCTCTTGATGAAAGTGAAAGAGGAGAGTGAAAAGGTTAGCTTAAAGCTGAACATTCAGAAAACGAAGATCATGGCATCTGGTCCCGTCACCTCATGGGAAATAGATGGGAAAAAGTGTCAGACTTTATTTTTTGGGGCTCCAAAATCACTGCAGATGGTGATTGCAGCCAGGAAATTAAAAGAAGCTTACCCCTTGGAAGGAAAGTTATGACAAACCTAGATAGCATATTCAAAAGCAGAGATATTACTTTGCCACCAAAGGTCCATCTAGTCAAGGCTATGCTTTTTCCAGTGGTCATGCATGGATGTGATAGTTGGACTGTGAAGAAAACTGAACGCCAAAGAATTGATGCTTTTTAACTGTGGTATTGGAGAAGATGCTTGAGAGTCCCTTGGACTGCAAGGAGATCCAAGCAGTCCATCCTAAAGGAGATCAGTCCTGGGTGTTCATTGGAAGGACTGATGTTGAAGCTGAAACTGCAATCTTCGGCCTCCTCATGGGAAAAGTTGACTCATTGGAAAAGACCCTGATGCTGGGAGGGACTGAGGGAAGGAGGAGACGGGGATGACAGAGGATGAGATGGCTGGATGGCATCACAGACTCAATGGACATAAGTTTGGGTAAACTCTGGGAGTTGCTGATGGACAGGGAGGCCTGGCGTGCTGCAGTTCATGGGGTTGCAAAGAGTCAGAAACGAATGAGCAATGAACTGAACTGAGAAATAAAATATGAATTAAAAATAAATCAAAGATCTGGAATAAACCATAACCACATGCATAACAGCTTTCAGTGAGCTCTTGGAGTTTTAATTGATTATGGAACCCAAGAATAGTCTTGGGAAATCCCTAAACTTATAATTGCTGTCTGAAGTGAATGAAGTCTTGAGGACTTTCCATAATGAAATTTGCATTCTTCTAAGCCCCTTCTTTTCATATGCATAGCCGTGATGTTTCCATGTTGTTCAACTGGTACTTTGTCTAAGAAATCAGTAATTAACTCATATTTCAAATAGGAACATGTATAGGAGGGAAGAGATTGCTCAATGACTGATAACCAAGGAAGACTCAAGATACTCATATACTGTTGTGAAATCCATCAAGGGGTTTGCCATCTCGGACCCTCTACATGGGGCTGCTGGTCCTTACTCAGATTCCTTAGTCCTTGGCTTCCTATTAGCACCACAGAGCATTCAGTATGGATGAAGCTTTGAGCTACCTTAGACAAGTCAGTCTCCTCATTGGGTGCCACAGTCTAAATGCTTGTGTTCTCCCAAAATTCATATGTTGAAAATCTAATCCCCAAAGTGATGATGTTAGGAAGGAAGACGACTGAAAAATGATTAGGTCATGAGGGCAGAGCTGAGAATGTCATGAATGAGATTAGGGCTCTTGTGAAAGAGGCCTGAAATACTTGCTCATCCTTTTTATTTAAGGATATGTCCTGGAAGAGGCCCTCACTCATTCAACTATGCTGGCACCCTGATCTTGGACTTCTAGCCTCCAGAATGTGATAAATAATGTGGTTTATAAACCACCCAGCCTCTGGCATTTTGTAATAGCAGCCTGCATGCACTAAAACACTGGAGATGATTAAATAGGAAAAAAAAAAAATTGTCAATCTTGTTTTTCCCTTCCAAGGTCATGAATGTGGAAGAGGTAACATAGATATAAATAATTCCAAATAAACTGTCACATGGTAACATACTCCATAGAATTGTACATTTCTTTCCAATTGTAGTTCCTTCACATGACCATTTGGGAAGATATTTCCTTAGAGGTAGGTAACATTTAAACCAATAGACTGTGAATTTTATGCAATCAGTTGAGGACCTTAAGTGCAAAGATAGAGGTTTCCCAAAATCAAAGCAATTCAGCCTGAAGATGGCACCATTAACTGGTACCCCAATCTCCAGCCCATCAGCCTAAAGATGAAGCAACTGGACCCTAAGGCCTGTCACTGGGCTCTCATCAGAATCCTAACATAACTGCTCTTTGACTTTGAAACTTATCTTCACTTTTCTAGGCCTCGGTTTTCTCATCTGGAAAAGGAAAATTAGAGTAGAAAATCTTTTACATTTCCAAATATTATACAAATCTCTGTATAAAACAGGATTCCAAACTGAGGTTTTATTCTTTTTCCTGAAAAGAAAATTATCGATTGGTTGAGCAGCTTCCCTGTTTGGATCTCTTATACTTCTCATTAAGGCTTCCCTGGTGGCTCAGAGGTTAAAGCGTCTGCCTCCAATGCGGGAGACCTGGGTTCGATCCCTGAGTCGGGAAGATCCTCTGGAGAAGGAAATGGCAATCCACTCCAGTATTCTTGCCTGGAGAATCCCATGGACGAAGAACCTTGTAGGTTACAGTCCACGGGGTCGCAAAGAGTCGGACACGACTGAGCGACTTCACCTTCACCATATTTCTCATTATCTGCTCTATGCCACTTTGTGTTTGTCTAGCTTAGCTTTAAGAAAAAATCCTTGATAGAATAATTACTTAACTGTTATGGAATATTACTTTTATCTTTGATCTCCATTGAAAAGCAGGAGTTGTAGCTAAGCACACTAGTGAGAGAAACTGTCTCTAAATATCAGGATGTCACCTTGAGAAGTTTGCTGTGCATAGTTGCTCAGTCATGTCCAACGCTTTACGACCCCGTGGACTGACTACCCTTTGGACTGCAGCCCGCCAGGCTCCTCTGTCCATGGGGATTCTCTAGGCAAGAATACTGGAGTGGTTTGGCATGCCCTCTTCCAGGGATTTTCCTGACCAGGGACAGAACCCAGTTTTCCCGTACTGCAGGCAGATACTTTACTGTCTGAGAGGCCAGCTCCCAATAAAATGGGTCTCGAAGTATACAGAAGATGCATGATTTCTCTACTTTTGTATCATGCAACAGTGTTTTTTTTTTTCCCCCTAATTAAGTTATCAGTTCCGTTTCTATTTACTTGAATGTTATCTAGAATGAGGCTCTCTCTAAAAGAAAAAAGCTAACACAAAAGGAACTTTTATCTGGAATAGCAGTTAAAGTTTTGTCCCGTTGTCAATTTATCCAAAATACCAGAGGCTGGGTATTTGCTTTTAATTGCAATATTTACCTCAGAAAGAACAAATGGCTGGCCAGTTTCTGCCATGTTTGATACTCAATAAATAGTAACTTCAGGGCAGTTGGCATACCCCTGTAGCCCCAGTGGAACTGAATGAAAGGAGTGGGAATTGGTGTTGTTCAGATAATTAACTATAATATAAGTCAGAAAGTGGTGAGTGAGATGAAAATGGTGAGAATGACATTAGGAAGCCATAAGGAGGAAGATGGCACTTTCATCTAAGAAAGGTAGGTAACAGTTCGTCAAGGAGGTGAATTTCTTTTGAACCTTCAAAGAGAGATTAGGTGTTTGTGTACAATGTAAGAATATTTGATTTGCAGGCTCTGCTTAAAGTATTTTTATCTGTCATGATCAGACAGTACAGCTAAGAAATTGAACTCCTCTAGTGAAGTTCAGAATCCTATGGTAAAAACGAGACTCAAGTGGCAGGTTCCAAACACTGTCTCGCTGCTGCTACTACTAAGTTGCTTCAGTTGTGTCCGACTCTGTGCGACCCCACAGATGGCAGCCCACCGGGCTCCTCCGTCCCTGGGATTCTCCAGGCAAGAACACTGGAGTGGGTTGCCATTTCTTTCTCCAATGCCTGAAAGTGAAAAGTGAAACTGAAGTTGCACAGTCGTGTGCAACTCTTCGCGACTCCATGGACTGCAGCCTACCAGGCTCCTCCGTCCAAGGGATTTTCCAGGCAAGAGTACTGGAATGGGGTGCTGTCGCCTTCTCTGGCACTGTCTCTAGTTCTGTCCTATTTAGTCTTTTAGTCAGTGATTCGATTGTCACATTATCTTAGGACATGAACTGCGAGGGCTAGTGTATATGAAATAAAAGACTGAACATCCAGTGCTTTCCATCTAATAGGG
Organism: Aepyceros melampus; assembly: GCA_006408695.1. NCBI lineage: Eukaryota > Metazoa > Chordata > Mammalia > Artiodactyla > Bovidae > Aepyceros > Aepyceros melampus. The sequence continues at coordinate 14,278 of SJXQ01004393.1, read as the reverse complement.
TAACAATTAAAAGCAAATGCATCCACAGTTCTGTGAAAGTGAAAGTCACTCAGTCGAGTCCGACTCTTTGTGGCCCCATGGACTATACAGTCCATGGAATTCTCCAGGCCAGAATACTGAAGTGGGTAGCCCTTCCCTTCTTCAGAGAATCTTCCCAACCCAGGGATCAAACCCAGGCCTCCCACATTGCAGGCAGATTTTTTACCAGCTGAGCCACCAGGGAAGCCCACGCAGTTCTAGTTCTGTAATTATGTCCAAGTAACCAGGGTATGAGGGGTTGGGTGGGGATATAAGTCCTAAATGGTTTTAGTTCACTGTATGCTGTGAGAGCAGCATCAATAATTCATTGGAATTTAACTCTGTATGAATAAATGTGTTTCATTGAACAAACACCTAACAAAGTCCTGCTGGATGCAAAGAATGGACAGCAGGGAAGAGCACACATGTGGACTTTGTGAATTAGGACTTAAATTTTAGAAAAACAGAAAGAGGAAAATTTCAAAATTAAATGTTGCACCACAATTGGGACACGAGTCAAGAGGGAAAAGTACAGAATGTCATATGTCCACATAACAAGGAGACCTGAGCTCTGTCAGACACATGAAAGGCTGTTTGTGGAAGTGGTTTTTATTGAGATCTTAAAGATGTCGGGGAAGTCATGAGGTAAAAGAACGAGGGTCTTCCAAGCAGAAGGAATGGCATTTATAAAGAGCTAGCTATATGTGAGAATATAGAGTGAGAAGATCAGACATGCCTGGATTGAACCTTCAAGGAATTCAATTTACTTGGTAAAACTTATGCAAACTGGACAATGAATACAAGGTGGAATATGATCAGTCTGTGAAAGAGGTAAGAATTAAGTTTTGCAGCACATAGGAGATATTTCTATTTGCCGGGTAATTCCGTAAAGATTCACCTAAACCTAGGAAACCTGGCTACTATTGCTACTTTTGCATTGAGTTTTGTAAGTTTAAATAAGTGACTTAATCATTCTTGGATTTACTTATATGTCATTAATATGAGAGGATTGTCTAGATAATTTCCAAGATTTCTTCCTTTTCTGAATATCCAGTAAATCCCACTGGTGATTATCTGGAATTAAAAAAAACCTTTTACATACCAAGAGTAATGGCTGAAATATCTATAATGTTATATAAAAAGCATTGAAATTCTTGGTTTGTCTCCTTTTTCAGTTTTTTAGAATATAATTTCCAGATTAAATGGCAAGATATTTAAAGTATACGTGACAGTTTAAATAGGCATACATGATTAATAGTTTCCCTCATTGATTTAATTAACATATCTATTAATATCACCTCATGTATTTACCTTTAAAGATCTTTTGGTGAGGACTTTAAAATTTTCCCCTCTTACATGTGTGCTAAGTGACTTCAGTCATGTCCAACTCTTTGTGACCACATGGACTTTATAGCCTGCCAGGCTCCTCTGTGGATGGGGATTCTCCAGGAAAGAATACTAGAGTGGATTGCTATGTCCTCCTCCAGGGGATCTTCATGACCCAGGGATTCAACCCATGTCTCTTATGCATCCTGCACTGGCAGGAGGGGTCTTTACCACTAACACCACCTGGGAAGCCCCACAGATCTCAATAACACATTACAAACCATAATCACATGTTACACATTAGATCCTCAGACCTTATTCATCATCTTACAGCTTAAAGTTTGTGCACTTTTAAAAATTCATTCTTAAATCATTGATTTCTCAGCACTTATTTTTACATGACCTGTGACATGTTCTTGCATTTATAATTTTGGAGTCAGGAAAAAAGATGTCCTCCTCCTGTTGTAAGCAGTTTAGCATTAGATCTTTGAGGGACCATCTTTATCTAGCAGCTCCATAGCCACCCCTATCATTGTCAGAAATCAAGATGATTTACACAGGTAAGGAAAATAAAGAAAAGTGGTTTTCCTGGTGGCTCAGACGGTAGAGAACCTGCCTGCAATGTGGGAGACCTGGGTTGCATCCCTGAGTCAGGGAAGATCCATTCAGAAGGGAATGGTTACGCACTCTAGCATTCTTGTCTGAAGAATCCTTTGGACAGAGAAGCCTCATAGGCTAAAGTCCATGGGGATCACAAAAAGTCAGACATGCCTGAGCGACTAACATACAATGAACATTAAGGATTTGGAAGCTGTATCAGAGCTAAGGATACCTTAAAAGGAAAAGCAAAACTCTTTGAGACAGACAAGAACATGGATGCATGAACACTTTTAGGCCAACAGGGCAAAGAAAGAGAATAGATATTGCAGTCTCTAAAGAGTCTTGTACATAGCTGCAGCTAAAAGCAAGGGCCTCTGACCAGAGCTCTGGGCTTCAATGGAAAAAACTTGGCCACTTCTCATCAAGAAAGGAGTCAGAGGAAAAAAATCAATCCACTAATCCCTTTCTCCACTGACTCACCAGGATTATTATGTATTCCTGCTGAATTGACTTTTTTCCTTAAGTAATGTCCTTGTATTCCTTTGTCCTTAGATATTTTCTTTGCTCTAAAGTCTACTTTATCTCATATTAACATCTGTTTTTATCCTTTTATCGTCCAAATATCCATGCCATTATTGAATTTCTTGGGCTTTCCTGGTAGTTCAGACAGTAAGGAATCCACTTGCTTTGTGAAGACCCAGATTCAACCCCGGGTTGGGAAGATCCCCGGAGGAGGACATGGGAATCCGTATTCTTGCCTGGAGAATTCCATGGATAGAGGAACCTGGTGGGCTACAATCCATGGGGTCATAAAGAGTCAGGCACAGCTTAGCAACTTCACCACCACCTGGTGTTCCTTCACATTTATTCCTTGGGAGGAACAGCCCTACTCAGGCTGCCTTCTGACCTAGGCTAGAGGTCAGGAATGCTGGGCCTGGCTTGTCTTCTGTCAGGTGCTGCTGTGTTGCTCTTCCATCCTTCAGGCCCTAAACTAGTTCACCTTCTTTTTGCCAACTATAAAAGGTCTCCTTTAGTGGTCTCTTCTTTTTTCCAGAACAAACAGAGGAGTGGGTACAAAGAGATTAATGTCATCTTGTCAGAACCAGAAGCCCTAGGGAAGAGATTTCATGGAGGGAATTGAGGAGGAAAGTGGAAAAGAGTCCACAGTAGGCTGGAGATGAAAGTCACGGAGTCCCTTTGTTTAGGAGTCATCAGAAGCCGAGAAAGTATTTTTCCTAGGTGATATGTATATTCAGTTCTAAGTGAGTACACTTTCTGGTTCAGCAAATGGTAAGTCTTCTGTATTTTTTCTTTAATTTTCTTTACAAATGCATATATAATTATATCCATAAGACATTTTATTTGTTCTTCTAGGCCATTTCAGTTCAGTTCAGTCACTCAGGCATGTCCTACTCATTGTGACCCCGTGAACTACAGCAGGCCAGGCCTCCCTGTCCATCAGCAACTTCCACAGTCCAAACCTATGTCCATTGAGTCACTGATCCCATCCAACCTTCTCATCCTCTGTTGTCCCCATCTCCTCCTGTTCTCAATCTTTACCAGCATCAGGATCTTTTCAAATGAGTCAGCTCTTTACATCAGGTGGCCAAAGTATGGGAGTTTCAACTTCAACATCAGTCCTTCCAATGAAGACCAAGGACTTATCTCTTTGAGGATGGACTGGTTGGATCTCCTTGCAATCCAAGGGACTCTCAAGAGTCTTCTCCAACAACCAGTTCAAAAGTTTCAATTCTTCAGTGCTGACTCAGCTTTCTTTATAGTCCAACTCTCACATCCATACATGACCACTGGACAGAACTTTTTGACAAGGTAATGTCGTTGCTTTTTAATATGCAGTCTAGGTTGGTCATAACTTTCCTTCCAAGGAGTAAGCATCCTTTAATTTCATGGCTGCAATCACTATCTGCACTGATTTTCAGTTCAGTTCAGTTGCTCAGTCATGTCCAACTCTTTGCCAACCCCATGAATCGCAGCACACCAGGCCTCCCTGTCCATCACCAAATCCCGGAGTTCACTCAGTCTCACGTCCATCAAGTCAGTGATGCCATCCAGCCATCTCATCCTCTGTCGTCCCCTTCTCCTCCTGCGCCTAATCGCTCCCAATATCAGAGTCTTTTCCAATGAGTCAACTCTTTGTGTGAAGTGGCCAAAGTACTGGAGTTTCAGTACTGATTTTAGAGCCCAGAAAAAAAAGTCGGCTACTGTCTCCCCCTGTATTTGCCCTGAAGTTATGGGAATGCATGCCATGATTTTAGTTTTCTAAATGATGAGCTTTAAGCCAACTTTTTCACTAGTCCATTTTTTTCAAAGCCATTGTTCTGCTTTTATTAGGATTTGAGATTTAAACCCTGAAAAATAAATCTATTGTAGACTTTGAATTATTTACAAGTAGATGAATTGATGATATACAAAAGAACTAAAGATGTTTACTTTATTGAGCTCACTAAATTTTATATATGCATATGAAGAGAGTTATTCACATATAATTTTATTCTTGGCCCCTTGTGGTATTCTGAGAACTTTGATTGAAGCTATATGTAAAAGAAATTATTTTATTATGATAGTTAAACTACTGGTATAATTATATGTGTACATTCAGAATCCATAGGCCAGTGGCCATAAAGATGAGTGGCCTCATCACCTAGGGAAGAAAATGAAGCAATTACTTTTCTATTTATTTTTATCTTACTGTCATTTAATTTATACTTTGTGTATATTTTAAATGTCATAATATTTAGAATAGCAATGCATATATAATATTTTTACATTATATAATTAGGTCTGACATTGTGTTGAAAAATGGAAAATACTTTGGAGATTAGTTCTTTAGGAAACAGAAAATTATCAAACTTTGCTGCATAAAATGTTACTTAATTTGGGGGAGTTTACCAATAAAGTTTTATGAAACCAGTTCAACTGAAGAGAGGCAGAATGTTCAGAACATCCATGTTTGCGTGAGTTTGCATAGAGCCTCAGAGACGGAAACATTTTTGAAGTTAGGTAGAAGACCAAGAGACCTGACAGGACAGGGGAAACCTTGAATCTTCAATGCAAGAGAGCATGTTTGCTCCCCTCAGTGCGGTCTAAGTTGTTTTTTTTTTAAATCACCTCCCTTTCTTCACCATCATTCCCTAAATCCTGTCCTCTGTTTTACTATTTCTTTGCCCATAGTAGAGATCACCTGTTAACATATCATATAATGAAATTGGATTCATGTTTATCGCAGATTATCTGTCTTCCACCATCTGGAATATCAGTTACATGAGGACAAGTGTCTGCCTGCTTAGTTTATTGATGTAGACTAAGCACCTATAAGAGTTTCTGAGTCAGGGCAGAATTACATCAATGATCATTTGGTTAAATGACCAATAGCAGAGTTCTGGGCAGGCCTATAGGTTTTATTTGGTTTTAATTAGCTATTGTAAATAAGGTGTTCTCCAATAACCTTAATGTTATAAGGTTAAGATGTGTTTCTGTATCTTTTATCAGCATAAACATACACTACATTTGAAGATAAGGTTTTAGACCCAACATGATAGCTAAAATGCACATTTGGAGAATATATATATACTAGTTTAACTGTTTTCTTTACCCAAAATATAATTATATTCTTTTCAAAAACTGTTTCTTACATAGGTGTGTGTACATATATGTTTATATATATAAATAAAATTCCATCTAGTCAAAGCTATGGTTTTGCCATTAGTCAGTATGGATGTTAGAGCTGGCCCATCAGGAAACTGAGCACCGAGAAATGATGCTTTTGAACTGCGGTGTTGGAGAAGATTCTTGAGAGTTCCTTGGACTGCAAGGAGATCAAACCAGTCAATACTAAAGGAAATCAGCCCTGAATATTCACTGAAAGGACTGACACTGAAGCTGAAGCTCCAATATTTTTCCACCTGATGCAAAGAACTGACTAATTGGAAAAGACCCTGATGTGGGAAAGATTAAAGGCAGAAGGAAAGGAGATGGCAGAGGATGAAATGGTTGGATGGTATCACTGACTCGATGGACATGAGTTTGAGCAAGCTCCAGGAGATGGTGAAGGACAGGGGAACCTGATGTGCTGAGTCCTTGCGGTCTCAGAGAGTTGGATATGATTGAGTGACTGAACTTTACTGAAGGTATGCATATGTCTTATGTATATAACATAATGATTATATGATCATTATACATTGGTCACATTGACAAATAATGCTATTTTAGTTTCAGGTATCATTATAAATAGATAATATTGACATATATTGAAACTTTGGTTTCAGGTGTACAACGTTATTATTTGATGTACATTGCAAAATGATCACCACAATAAGTCTGGTGAACATCTGTTACTAGAAATAGTTACAATTTTCTTCTTGTGATAAGAACTTAAAAGATCTCTTCAGTTCAGTTCAGTTCAGTTCAGTAACTCAGTCGTGTTTACTCTTTGCAACACCATGAATTGCAGCACGCCAGGCATCCCTGTCCATTACCAACTCTCGGAATTTATCCAAATTCATGTCCATCGAGTTGGTCATGCCATCCAGCTATCTCATCCTCTGTCGTCCCCTTCTACTCCTTCCCCTAATCCCTCCCAGCATCAGGGTCTTTTCCAATGAGTCAACTCTGCATGAGGTGGCCAAAGTATTGGAGTTTCAGCTTCACCATCAGTCCTTCCAATAAACACTCAGGATTCATCTCCTTTAGAATGAATTGCTTGGATCTCCTTGCAGTCCAAGGGACTCTCAAGAGTCTTCTCCAATACCACAGTTCAAAAGCATCAATTCTTTGGCACTCAGCTTTCTTCACAGTCCAACTCTCTCATCCATACA
>SJXQ01004392.1:308347-331554 GCA_006408695.1 Aepyceros melampus | reverse complement strand
CACCCAGCACACACCGCTCAGGCTCTACGCTTCTCTGCCGGGAACCGTCTGAGGCTGGCCTTAGGCTGCCTGTACCTCCCTGGTCTCAGCCTCTCAGGCTCGGTGCCCAGGTAGTCGCAGACTCGATTGGGCCTGCGTTTTGTGCCCTTCCCGGGACCAAGTAGCTCAGGTGTTTGGCGAGCGCAGTCGTGCGGCTTAGCGCCTTTTCGTGCTGCTCAGTTTTCTGGGTGTACCCCTGGCACCCCCTTTTCAGGGAGATTGTGACTGTCCAGCACCCCAAGAAGTCTCAGTTAGCAAAGAAGCCTGTTTGCAGTTTGGTCAGTAAAGTCTCTCCAGGGCTGCGATTGCCACGTTCCAGCCCTTACGGCTCTGGCTGCCTGTTGCCGGCAGGGGATGGTCTGCAGGCGGCTATTTCTGTTCCATCCTTTGTTCTGTGCGCAGTCCTGGCGGTGTCTTATGTTAGAGCTTTTCATGTGGTAACTGTCCCACAGTCTGGTGTGCTAGCCTGAGTTAGTTCTCTCTGGTTATGCACGGGTGTTCCGGTTGATTCTTAAGAAGCGCTGTCGCCCACGTCTCCCGCGCCTCCTTTCCCAACCCCCACTTGTTAGTGGCGGATGTAGGCATCTGCTCTGCTTCTCTGCTGGAGGAGTTACTGTTGGGCTCGTAATCTGTTGGTCTTAATCACCCATTTGTTTTTCTTCCCTGTTATGTTGTCCTCTGTGCTTCCAAGGTTTGCTACAGATTCGGCAGTGAGAGTGTTTCCCGGCGTTTGGAAACTTCTCTGTTTTTAAAACTCTCTTCCCAGGACAGGACTCCCTTCCCGGGATGGAGCTCCCTCCCTACCTCCTCTGTTTCTTTTTTCGTCTTTTGTATTTTTCCTACCTGTTTTTGAAGACAATGTTCTGCTTTTCTGGATGCCTGATGTCTTCTGCCAGCATTCAGAAGTTGCCCTGTAGATTTTACTCAGTGTTGAGATGTTCTTTTGATGAATTTGTGGGGGAGAAAGTGGTCTCCTTGTCCTATCCTCCACCATCTTGTCTTCCCCTATGGTCATCTGATTTAAATTCACCCATTCCAGTCCACTGTAGTTCACTGATTCCTAGAATGTCGACATTCACTCTTGCCATCTCCTATTTGACCACTTCCAATTTGCCTTGATTCATGGACCTGACATTCCAGGTTCCTGTGCAATATTGCTCTTTACAGCATTGGACCTTGCTTCGATCACCAGTCACATACACAACTGTGTATTGTTTTTGCTTTAGCTCCATCCCTTCATTCTTTCTTTCTAGAGTTATTTCTCATTAGGTAAACTTAATTAAATTTATTTTAAACATTGTCAGTCCTTTAACCATGCACAAAACTTTTATTTCAGGGTCCACAAAATTTCTAATCACTTTTTGTAACAGTCATCTGTAAGTCAGACCTACTTTCTTTTCTGTTAATAAAATGTAATTTTATTTTTATAGCTTCTTTATTAAAAACATACATCCTATTTTCTTATTAGATTAGTAAACAAACATTAATACTAGATATTTAAAAATTGAATATTCCCCAGTTCACGTGAATCTGAAATTTATTTAGGTTAATTTTTCTTGTATTTAGAATTGTTTGATTTGCAAGCACTTACTTTTCTTTAGGCCAGTTAAATTAGAACTCATTTATAACTTGAACAATATTATCAGAAAAAAAGATATACACTGAGACATACAGAAATCCGGACAGACAGACTGACAGAGATCTTACAGTTTTCTGTTTGAGATTTAAAATATCTCTTTGACCCCTTTTTTTCCCTTCACTTGAAGTTCTAATTTGCCAAGGCTGAGGTCTCAGGCAAAGATGGCTGTGTATTTCGAGGACATGGAAAAGTTTAACTTCAAGCTTTTCCCTGGGCAGGACTTTTAACAAGCTAGTTGTTTTTAATTGCATATGCAAGCAGAATTGGTTTTGCAGTTTCCAAAAAGAAAAATTTCTCTCACTCTGTTCAATCAGCAATCACACACTCACAATCATTCAGAGGCTATCACAATGCTTCCCTTCTCCTAGTCCGTAGATTTTGTTAACTGTTTCTCCCTTCCTAGGAGCCCCAAGGAGGTTATCATTCACGATGCCTCCCTTCCTCCCAAGTCCCCAGGTTTCCTTAACTGTTGCTCCCTTCCCAGGAGCTCCAGGAGGTGACCATTCTCCTCTTCTACCTATTGGGTTAGATTCTGCTTGAGGACCAGCCCCAGGTTCTTACATTACCCTGTGGCCCTTCCTGGTGAGTTGGTCCGTCCCTCCAATGAGTCCAGTTGGGGCTCAGCTGTCTGGAGAGTCAGGACACTGGTCCAAAAGAGGACCTGGAATACCATCAGGTGGCGTGCCTCCTTGTTCATTTCAGGGTTCCTTCGCTCCAGCCTGTCTGAGCCACCAATCTGGTGGCTCAAGGGGCTGGCATGGTTGGAATCTCGCTGGGGCCTCCAGAAATGTTGCAGAAACAAGTAATCGAGAAACCAAGCACCACACTAGGAGAGTTGGAGAATTCAGGTTTATTATGCCATCAGGCCCAGAGGAGTTAACACTCTAAGCTCTGAGCCCCAAACAAAGAGGTTACAGAGTTTTCTATACATGGGCAGGCATGATTAAGCAGGTTTGCAGATTTGTAGGGGCCAGGGTGATTGCAAAGAGCAGGACAAAGGTGAGTGAGATAAGTTCCGGTTCTTAGTATTATGAGTCTCCACTTTCTGAGACCTAGGGATCTAGACTTTGAAAGGAGCAAGCTGGGTTACAGAGGCAGAAGGAGCAGGAGGTTATGTAAAATTTTAACTTCTCCGCTTGTCCATGGGATTTCCAGGCAAGAATACTGGAGTGGGTTGCCATTTCCTTTTCCAGGGGATCTTCCCGACCTAGGGATCAAACTTCAGTCTCCTGCATTGCAGGCAGATTCTTTACCGTCTGAGCCACCAGGGAAGCCCATAATTTAGTTATGTGACCTCATCTAGCTGTAATAGAGTCTTAGAGATGTGTTCAATGATGATATTATTATAAAGAGGGAAAGAAAGGAAGAGTGGATAATGGGGGACAACTCCTTGCTCCCTCATGAATGAGTTTTCTGTCCATTGATGGAAGCTTCTGGGCTGTAGGCCTTTATGCTTTGGTGTAGGCTTGGTTCCATTGGAATAATTTCCCCACTGCTGGTATTAGCCTCACTGATGCTGTAGTCCTGAACATTGTTTGTTGGTGTGGACTTTAATCTGGGACTTTAATCATAATTAGACTATGACCCTACTTGTCCATATGTCAGTTCCAACTTCATTCAGTTTGGTTTTTTAGATTGTAACTCTTATGGATAGTAACCATGTGTAGTCTAAAGGTTGTGCCTACTTCCTTGACATTTTTATTGAATATGCATTTATCTGAACACTTAACAAAATATTGAGCATTACTCATAATAAAATAATTCATCTTGACCCTCTACTTTAAGTAACTGAAATGAATTTATTACTTTTGGAGAACTCTCCTTCAACTTGTAACACCTTTTGCCTTGTCTTTGAATTTTACTTTTTATCTCTGTTTCTTTACTTCTGATATGATTTTTTATCTTTTATAACAATGATAAATTTGTTGCAGAAATATCAGAAATATCTGGAAGTTCAGAAATAACACACCAATTTATTCGTTTCCTCTGAAGGACTTTATCAGAAGCCCACTGAGAGAGTAACTTCATTTAAACCAGGCATTCTTGTCAGTTTCTCTGTAATCTCCTTATCTCTTAGATTTTCCTGGAAAGTCTTAAGAGGTGATCTACGTCAAGATTTTCCCCAAAGGTTCACAGTTCAGACTTTTTATTTTTGGCTTTTGTTCTTCAAATGAATTTCGTATTCATTGCTCTCAGTTTTACCAGTGAGAGAACGTATCATTTTATGTGAGCCTGGGATGACCTTTCAACAGTTTTTCAATTATTATTGAACCTTTTCAATGTGAAATAGAGGGAAACAATAGAAATGGAAGAAATAGAGGAAAACAATAGAATGGGAAAGACTAGAGATCTCTTCTAGAGAATTAGAGATACCAAGGGAACATTTCATGAAAATAAGGGCACAATAAAAAAACAGTAAAGACCTAACGGAAGCAGAAGAGATTAAGAAGACGTGGCAAGAATACACAGAAGAACTGTCCAAAAAAAGGTCTTAATGACCTGGATAACCATGATGGCATGGTTGCTCACCTAGAACCATATATCTTGGAGTGTGAAGTCAAGTGGGCCTTAGGAAATATTACTACAAACAAAGCTAGAGGAGGTGATGGAATTCCAGCTGAGCTATTTCAAATCTTAAAAGATGATGCTGTTAAAGTCCTCCACTCAGTATGTCTGCAAATTTGGAAACCTCATCAGTGACTACAGGACTGGAAAAGGTCAGTTTTCATTCCAATCCCAAAGAAAGGCAATGCCAAGAATGTCCAAACTACCATACAATTGGATTCATTTCACATGCTAGCAAGCTAATGCTCAAAATCCTTCAAGCTGGGCTTCAGCAGTACATGAACTGAGCATGTCCAGATAGACAAGTAAAATTTAGAAAAGGCAGAGAGGAACCAGAGATCAAATTGCAAATATCCACTGGATCATAGAAAAAGCATGGGAATTCCAGAAACACATCTCCTTCATTGACTATGCTAAAGCCTTTGACTGTGTGGATCACCACAAACTGGAAAATTCCTAAAGAGATGACAATACCAGACCACCTTACCTGCCTCCTGAGAAATCTGTTTGCAAGTCAAGAAGCAACAGTTAGAATTGGACATGGAACAACAGACTGGTTTAAATTGGGAAAGGAGTATGTCAAGGCTGTATATTTTCACCCTGCTTATTTAACTTATATGCAGAGTACATCATGAGAAATGCTGGGCTGGATGAAGCACAGACTGAAATCAAGATTGCCAGGAGAAATATCAATGACCTCATATATGCAGATGAGATCACCCTAATTGCAGAAAATGAAGAGGATCTAAAGAACCTCTTGATGAAGGTAAAAGAAGAGAGTGAAAAGGCTGGCTTAAAACTCAATTTTCAAAAAGCTAAGATCATGGAATCTGGTCCCATCATTTCATAGGAAATAGATGGGGAATATGGAAACAGTGACAGATTTTATTTTCTTGGGCTCCAAAATCACATAGAAGTATCATTTGTGATATATTTCAGAAAGATTGACCTATTATATGATGTTGAGATGTATTATGGTGGAAGTTCTTACATGCTGTTACATTCAGATTCACAAAGCCCATTAGAAGGACAGCAGAAGTCCAATGGTGTCAGCACAAAATATGTGTCAGAACACCTGAATTACTGGGAGAATTTAATTGGCAGTTGTGTGTAAAGTTATTTTGGGGAGCTTCAGTATATTGTAAAGTGCAACAAATGTTTTCTGGAAACCCATGTTGACTTTGGTGTTTTGCTCATGCTTGCAAGAAGCAGTCAGTCTAATGTGGGAGATCAGTTTGTAGGCATCACTAGCTGTTGGATAGTCAACTTCTGTGTATTGCTGGCTCTGGATACACAAACAGTTCTTCAATAACGTGTGTCCTAGCTCTCAGAAACACTAGTCCCGATTTTTCCTTTGCAATTGTTCATATATTTCAGTTTTACTATTAAAACTGAATTTCAGTGCTTCTATTTCTTTGTATCAGTTAAATGCACTACTGTGATTCCCAGATTGGAAGGAACCCTGAGGGCCTGTTCCCTTCTTAGCAGAACCAGTGACCTCCTCTCATATAATAGCTTACCAAGTCAGCATGATCAATTTAATTCAGTCTTTTATTAGTCACTTTAGACAATTTAACCAAATTAACTAATTCTCCACAGAGCATAATGTGAAATTATGTATTCAAATATGATGTCCTTTAAAAAGTGTTACAAAGTCACAATAATAGTTTTCTTTGTAAGATGAAAATATACTAACCAACCTGTTTCTGAACCTAAGATTTTTTGCCCAATTATTTCTTATATAATTACAGCAATGTAATTCTGTATTTCTAGTGACTTTCTTTAACTTCAAATCCCTTAACTGGCTATATCTTGTTTATTCTTATGTGTTACTTGAGCCTTAGGGTAATACTCAAATTCCAGTTTGAGTTCAAGCAAAGTTTAATCATTCTTGACATAACTGGAAAACTGTTGGATTGGTTGATTCATTTATTCATTCTATCAATATTATCTGAGTGCTTGTTATGTGCCAGACACTGGCCTAGGCATTTGGAATAAAGCAGTGAACAAAACAGAAAAGAAATTCCTACCTTCATGAAGTTTACACTCTTCCTCATGTTTTACAGTGTGGGATGTAGAAGGGACAGGCGGTAGTTTCTGGTGCTACATTTGTATTAGACTCTATGCTGCTGCTAAGTCACCTCAGTCGTGTCCGACTCTGTGCGACCCCACAGACGGCAGCCCACCAGGCTCCGCCGGCCCTGGGATTCTCCAGGCAAGAACACTGGAGGGGGCTGCCATTGCCTTCTCCAATTAGACTCTATAGAGACTGCAAATAGATAACTCTTCCTAAAGGACAGAGGAGCCATTTACCAGCCAGACACCTGACATAATCAGAAAACTTTAGTCATTAGAGGGGAGACGCTGTCTTTGGATTCTTCTCAAGACTGGCAATGAACTCCTGACTCAGTATGTGGTAAGTGGTAGTGTTTGTGTGTGAATGTGTGTGAGAGAAAGAGAAAGCGGTAGGAGGATAGAAGATAAGGAAAGAGAAAGTTTAAAGTGTTTCTGAAAGTAAAAAAGGGAAAGAGTTCATTCTACAATTTATGAGGGGATGTTTTTCATGTATTTATAAACGCAAATGAAAGAATATGCTCAGAAGTACGAGAGTACTTGGCCGAAGAGCAATATTCCATGTGAGAAAGGAGGAAGGGGCACCATTCCTGTTAATAGACCTGAAGGCTGATGAGGATGTCTTTTCCTAGAGATTTCTTCCTGACCTGCCGCTGGGCTTACTGCTATAACTCGTTTACGTCTCAGCAGAAGCATCATCTTTTCTGAGAAAGTGGAGTTAATATGTCTCTTTTTTTTGTTCCCATTGTACCTGTGTCCTACTGTGGCATCTCTTGTGTTGGCCAAAAATTTCATTTGGGTTGTCCTAAAATATTACAGAAAAACCCAAATGAACCTTTTTTGGGCCAATCCAGTATTATCCCATGTTGCAATTGTATGTTGTTTTCACCTAGACTGTAACACTGTAAGGCCAGGACCATTTCCTCTGTATTCTGTGAGGGCACAGCCGAGTGCCTGCCATATAAGGACGAGCTTAGTGAATACTTGCTGCTGCTGCTGCTGCTAAGTCGCTTCAGTCGTGTCCGACTCTGTGCGATACCATAGACGGTAGCCCACCAGGCTCCCCCGTCCCTGGGATTTTCCAGGCAAGAACACTGGATTGGGTTGCCATTTCCTTCTCCAATGCATGAAAGTGAGAAGTAAAAGTGAAATCGCTCAGTCGTGTCCGACTCTTAGCGACCCCATGGACTGCAGCCTACCAGGCTCCTCCACCCATGGGATTTTCCAGGCAAGAGCACTGGAGTGGGGTGCCATTGCCTTCTCCATAGTGAATACTTACTGGATCTATACTCTTCTGCTACTCCATTTCCTAGTCATTTTTATATGATTGTAGAAGACAAAAAGGGTTTTCCAGGAAGTTTGCTAAAGCTATTGCATATGAATATGAAAGAAATAATTACTAATTACTGTATTTGGAGTATTGCTTTTTTCTTCTTAATGTAATGCTTTCCACATATTTTTTTCAGTTCTCATAAAAAGCCCATGAGGTTAAATTGCTTTTGAGATCTTCTGTGTGAGTTGGAGGAATTAAGGATTCAGTCTTTTTTTTTTTTAATTTGGAAGAAATTTTTGTTATTGATAAATCATTGAAACAGAGTATCCAGTAGATATTTTAAAAGGCTTGTGTGTGTGTTTCTTTTTTTCTTTAATTGAAGTACAGTTGATTTACAATGTTGTGCTAATCTCTGCTGAATAGGAAAGTGACTCAGTATGGATACGGTTTCCTCTGCTATATGGTGGGACCTTGTTCCTTATCAATTCTAAACATAATAGTTCTATCTACAGCCCCAAATTCCCAGTCCACCCCTCTCTCTTCTTCCCTTCCCCTTGGTAACCACAGTCTGATCTCTGAGACCCTTTCATTTTTAAACTCGATTACAGTTTATGAAAAATTAAATGTGATCAAAAACAAATTTACTGATTCTCAGAATATTTAAATTAAATAATACATGTATTTTAAAAACTATAGTTGTTTTCTGTATACAAACTAGAATATACAGGTGAGCAAAGACAATTAGAGTGTAACACTGCTAACCAGTTGTTTTTGTGTGTAAATATAAAGTACTGAACCTGGACTGTGCTCAGTCGCTTCAGTAGTGTCCGACTCTTTGTGACCTCTGGACTCCTCTGTCCACGGGATTCTCTAGGCAAGAATACTAGAGTGGGTTGCTGTGCCGTCCTCCGAGGGATTGGCCCAACCCAGGAATCAAACCATACCTCTGACATCTCCTACATTGCAGGAAGGTGCTTTACCTACTGAGCCACTTGGATGCCTGAAACTGGACTGGCTTCTCTCAAACAATGTCATGTTGTAGTTTCATTGATAACATGTTTTATTTCTCAATGATACCTAGAATAGTGATGCACCTTACATTTTCTGGATTCTTAGATTTGATGAAACAATATATATGTGTACAAATGGAAGTATAACAGAAGAGTAACTGAAGACAATTCGAGCTGCCTAGTTTCCTGCATTGCAAATTTCATCCTCAATCACATAGAACAGCAAGCAAAAACTAAAACCACCCAACAACCACTCAACATAATTGAAGACAGAGAATGCCCAAATTTCAAAATAACTATAAGTAAAAAGAGAGAGAGAGAAAAAAAGGAAACATCAAATCCCAGTAAGTGATCTCTTACATTCCTATCCTCCTGTAAGGCATCCTGACAAACACAGACAGGCTTTAAAAAGCTGCAGGGAAGAGAAGAGAGGAGCTAGAAACTGGTCTAAGTTTGGGCTAAAATTACTGACAGAAAGAGTAAGTATTTTGGGCATACCAGGGCGTGGTCTACAAGGAAATAACTAAAAGTTATGTGATTTGCTTTTTTACTTCATTTTTCTGCTTTCTTCTGGGTTATTGAAAAATGCAACTACTTCTCAATCCAAAATTGAGAAATTCTTTGAAAGACAGATACCTTGTTCTTCATTAAAACCTTTAATTGATAAAGGCAACATCAAGTAATGCTTTCATGAGTATAAATAGCTCAGGAAAACAGGGGAAGGGCATAACTCTCCTACAGAGGGTTGATCGGCTCAAAGCACTTAAAATTAAGTCAGGTGAGAAAGAAGAAAATTTCAAAAAGAATGAGGATGTGTATTTTTGGCAAATTGAGCTGCCTGGGATCAGTTAACGATAACCCTGTATGCGAGACAGCAAAAGAGACACAGATGTATAGAACAGTCTTTTGGACTCCGTGGGAGAGGGAGAGAGTGGGATGATTTGGGAGAATGGCATTGAAACATGTATAATATCATATATCAAATGAGTCACCAGTCCAGATTCAATGCATGATACTGGATGCTTGGGGCTGGTGCACTGAGACGACCCAGAGGGATCGTACGGGGAGGGAGGTGGGAAGGGGTGTTCAGGATGGGGAACACATATATACCTGTGGCAGATTCATGTTGATATATGGCAAAACCAATGCAATATTGTAAAGTAATTAACCTCCAATTAAAATAAATAAATTTATATTAAAAAAATTCAACAAAAAAGCTAAGTTTTGATAAAATGTGGATATCCAAACAAAAGTAAAATCCTCTATCTTATATTAGAAGGGGCTTGTGAGATATATTCTCAGAAATTTTCAGGTGTACGATACAGTTGTTAACTATAGTCACCACACTGTAAGATCTCCAGAACTTATGCATCATATAGCTAAAAGTTCGTACCTTTTGACCTTCTTCACACATCCTTCACACCTCCATCCCTGCCAGCTACCATCTGTGAGTTCTGTTTTTAGATTCCACATATAAGTGAGATCAGAGTATTTATCTTTTTCTCTCTTGTATCACTCTGTATAATGCCTTCAACTTTCATCTATGTTGTTCCAAATGACAGGATTTCCTTCTTTTTTAATGTCTGAAAAATATTCCATTGTATATACATATGTGTATGTGTCATGTGTATAAAATAGGTTTCTTTCTTTATCCACTTTTCTGTCAACAGACACTTAGATTTGTTCTGTATATTGACTGTCATAAGCAATATTATAGGGAATACGGGAGTGCAGAGAGCATTTTGAGATAGTGATTTCATTTCCTTTGGATATGTATCCAGAAGTGGAATTGCTGGATCACATGGCAGTTGTATTTTTTTTTTTTTTTTTAGCATTCTTTTTTTTGATGAGAAATATTTGCCTTTCCATTGTCCTTGTCCTCTCACTGTGTTTTAGTTATATGGTCAACAGATCATTTGTTCTTTTTCTGGATCAAGAGGAGTTATGTTTATATTTGATGTTGAGATTGTCATGAGATTCTTAACTTTATGCCTCAGATCTTGACTGCTTAGGACTTTTACACATTTGAATTAGAGAAAATCTTGATCTTTTAGATGCTAAAAGGAAGTTCTCAAATATTTATGAGTAAGATGATGGATTATTGTAGATTATGTTATTGACTTCGGTTATTTACTGATGTCCTTGAAATTTACATATCCCCCATATGCCATGAAACTTGTCATATCTCAATTTTGTGGTGTCTTCTATGGGAGGTATCTGTTTTCCCATCTCATTGATGTTGAGTTCTTTTCGATAAGACTTTCTTTAGTTTTAGAATGTAAGTTTAGGAGAGTTTAGAGGAAAAAATCAGAGAAGCTACTGACTTGCAGGTGGCATTTCACATCAGTGAAAATGAACCTTTGTTATTATAATCCGCTGAAATTTTGGACTGTTTGTTACTGTAGCATAACATAGCAAAAGCTGACTGACACATATGATCTGACTTATGTTCTTGAATAAACACTCAGGGTTTCCATGTGGGAAATGAATTAAAGGGATAAAAGAGTGATATTGGAAAAAAGTTAGAAAACTGTATCAGTATTCTGAGAGAGATGATCGATGTCTTGGATTTGCATTATAGTGACAGATTCAGGCAATGAGAATAAACAGGACTGGGTGATTGCTTACATATGATGATATCAGAATTTGTCAGAAATTTTAGGTTTTGATGGAAATAACTGGATGGATGATGGTAAGGCAGACAGCAATGAAAGAAAAATAGATATGCGGCAGAGACAGCAGTTATGAAGACATAAGTTTAGTTCCAGATTTCTATAGGGTGTCTTAATGCAGAAGTTGAGTAGCAAGTTGGGTATATGAGTTCAGAGAAGAGGTCTCAATTAAAAATACACAATCGATATTTGTCAACATTTAGATGGAGGCCATAGGAGGGCCTGAGACATCTGAGGAAGAGAATGTAGAATGAGAATTTATGATAGTCTATGGAAAGTCTGCCTCAAACTGTAACATTTGAAGATCAGTCAGTTCAGTCACTCAGTTGTGTCCGACTCTTTGCGACCCCATGAATTGCAGCACATCAGGCTTCCCTGTCCATCACCAACTCCCAGAGTTTACCCAAACTCATGCCCATTGAGTCAGTGATGCCATCCAGCCATCTCATCCTCTGTCATCCCCTTCTCCTCCTGCCCCGTCTCAAGAGTCTTCTCCAACACCACAGTTCAAAAACATCAATTATTCGGCACTCAGCTTTCTTCACAGTCTAACTCTCACATCCATACATGATCACTGGAAAAACCATAGCCTTGATGATAAGTGACTCCTAAAAATAAGCAAGAATAAAAGGAGAAGAACCTTGAGGAAGTGGCTGCTTCTAGGAAATGTAGGAAACACAAGGTTAGCAAGGAGAATTTTGTTATGTCATAAAGTAGGAATAACATAAAAGAAAAAAAAAGCTCCAAACGCATGGAAATAGGTCAAATGTACACAGGAGTCAATTGAAAGAGCTCCTAATGCCCAGAGCTAGAAATTTGAGCAACAAATACAGCAGTATTGGATTATAATCTGAAGTATAAAATAAATATCTTCGAGTCTAGACTAATGTAAGCAAATGATTAAATAAATGGGGAAGAAGAGAACTTCCTTATGGAGAAGAATTCCAAATAATTTATGGAGGTACTCTGCCATCAAAAATGTAGAACACAGGCTCCCTGGTAGTTTAGTGGTTAAGAATTTGACTTGCAATGAAGGCGACATTGGTTTGATCCCTGGTCCAGGAAGATGCCACATGCTTCAGGGCAACTAAGCCTGTGACCACAATTACTGAGCCTGTATTCTAGAACCTGGGAGCCACAACTACTGAAGCCCATGTGCCCTAGAGCCTGTGCTCCACAAGAAGAGGAGCCACCACAATGAGAAGCCTCTACACAACAATGAAGACCCCGTGCAGCCAAAAAATATGTAGAATGCAATTCTCTACTGCATTAGTGTGGCCTCTGCATGGTGTTTTCCTTTCAAAAGAAGATTGGAAAGAGAGTATAAAGAATAACTTTACAATAGAGAAACTTGACAAATACTAGTTTGGCCAGGTGATCAAGCTCAACATCAACAGTGATGAGTCATGTTGATGGCATGTGTATTTGTTACAATGTGATAAAAATGTCATTTTAATTCTGTGGTGTTCCTTCCCATAAACCCATACTCCAGTCTAATTATGAGAAAACATCAGGAAAGTCTGAGGAGAGGGGCATTCTGAAAATTATGCGCCAATAATCCTTAAAACTGTTAAGGTCAAAAACAAAGGAAAGTTAATTGTCCCAGGCTAGAGACACCTAAGGAGACTTGATGACTAAACATATGTGGCATCCTGGAAAAAAAGAAGGACCTCAGGTGAAAACTAAGAAAATTTGAATTAAGGATGAACTATAGTTATTACTAATGTGTCAGTATAGGTTTATTAATTATAACAAGCATACCTTGATAAAAGTAAGAGAAATTGTGTATGTGACATATGAGATATCTCTGTACTGTCTTTACAACTTTTCTGTAAATCTAAAACTGTTATAAAAATAAAATTTATTCTTTAAAAGTGAAGTGAAAGTGAAGTTGCTCAGTTGTGTGTCTGACTCTTTGTGACCCCATGGACTGTAGCCGACCAGGTCCCACCATCTGTGGGATTTTCCAGGCAAGAATACTGGAGTGGGTTGCCATTTCCTTCGGGAGATTGTCCGACCCAGGGATTGAATCCGGGTCTCCTGCATTGTAGATAGACACTTTACCATCTGAGCCACCAGGGAGGTGTTTAAAAGCTGCAATGATTAAAACCAAGAGGTGGAAGACAGTGAAGAGAGTGGCCTTGAAAGTTGCAAGTGATAAGTTTGCTGCCTGTGACTCTCAGTGGTAAGTAAGTTGATAGAAAATTGTTCTTTGGATTTAGTAACATGGTCATCTATCCCCAGAACAAGAGTAGTTTCAGTGGTATTAGGATGGGAGTAGAAGCCAGACTGAAGTAGATGAAGAGTAAATGTGATTTGAAGGAGAGGAAGTGTTATGTGGGACATTGTCAAGAAAGGTAGCAGAACAGTGTAGGAAAAAAGATAGGAGGAAGGTTGGCGGATTCAGGAATGATGAGTGTTCCTACAAACTTGAGATGAATGGGAAAGTAGATGAAAAGTATTCAGCAAGAAGGCAATTATTGAAAATATAGGACAGTGGAAGTTTAATTAATTGAGTGATGAGGTGTGAGATCAAGAGCACACCTGGATAGACCAGCTTTTATTAGGAGGCTGGGCATACCCTCCACTGAAACAGAAGACAGGAATGAAGGATAGATGCTGGAAGAGGGATGTTAGTGGAGATAACTCCAGGTTAAGGGAGTGTCTCTGCTATGGGTTGAATTGTATTCCCCATAAAACCCAAGGAGTGGTGGCTGGGCAGGCACAGGAGGGTCTAGAGGAGCTATCCTACATTGAAGGTCAGGAACGGTGGGGGTAAGGAGATACCCCTCGTAGTCATCTGAGTTAAATTCACCCATTCCAGTCCATTTTAGTTCGCTGATTCCTAGAATGTCGACGTTCACCCTTGCCATCTCTTGTTTGACCACTTCCAATTTGCCTTGATTCATGGACCTGACATTCCAGGTTCCTATGCAATACTGCTCTTTACAGCATCGGACCTTGCTTCTATCACCAGTCACATCCATAACTGGGTATTGTTTTTGCTTTGGCTCTATCCCTTCATTCTGTCTGGAGTTATTTCGCCACTGATCTCCAGTAGCATATTGGGCCCCTAATGACCTGGGGAGTTTCTCTTTTGCCATCTTCTGCTGGAGCAGTCGTGAAGAGATACCCCACGCCCAAGGTAAGAGAAACCCAAGTAAGATGGTAGGTGTTGCAAGAGGGAATCAGAGGGCAGACACACTGAAACCATACTCACAGAAAACTAGTCAATCTAATCACACTAGGACCACACCCTTGTCTAACTCAATGAAACCAAGCCATGCCTGCAGGGCAACCCAAGATGGGAGAGTCATGGTAGAGAGGTCTGACAGAATGTGGTCCACTGAAGAAGGAAATGGCAAGCCACTTCAGTATTCTTGCCTTGAGAACCCCATGAACAGTATGAAAAGGCAAAATGATAGGATGGCTGTTTATGTGGTAACTTTTAATCGGAAAGTTTAGTCCTTTAATATAACTTTTCATATTGTTGGAGTATTAATCTATTTTTGTAGATTTTTCTAACTGTTCCCTTTTTCCTCCTTTCCTGTTATTGGTTTGAATTTTAATAACATTATATTAATTTCTCAATTCCCGTTTCTAGGCAAAGGGTTGTTCAAAAGTGTTTCACATTGGGCATATCTCACGTGCGTGGCATTGTCTGTCCTTTGTTCCTGATCATCTTTTCAAGGCTGCTTAGAGGGTGAATGACCTTGGAAGATACAGGCATCCTTACTCCCCGTTGTGAATGATTTGGTCCCCTGAGGTCAGGTTTCCTCCCCTAGAGTGCATCCACGGTGTATTCATGTGTCATCTACCGTCTTCACACTGCCTGTGGAAACTGCGACTCAGGATACAGGGATCAGAGTGCCGATACTCTGGCTGCTGCTGTTGCTGTGATGACGAACTCTATGTCTCACCCCAGAGAGTTTCGTCTTTACCTGGGCTCTCATGATGCCATGCAGGCCGACTTGCTGACTGGCAAGTCGAGTGCATCTCGGGCCCCTCATGTCCTGACACCCTTACCCCCTCCTCTTTTTTTGTGCTGTTGCCTCACGGATGGCACATCCCTGTACTTTACAGATGCCACAGTTCACAGAATTTTCAATTTAAATAGTCTTATGTCTTTTAAATAGTTAAAAAAGAAATACATATTTTACCTGTAACCATACATTTACCACCTCTTTTGTCCTTCCTGCCTTTCTGAAGATGGTAGTTACATGGTGCCACCATGACCCTTGATCCTAAAGAAGTTCTTTCAGCATTTCTTTAATGAAGGCATTTTGGCAGTGTAATCTCTAAGTTTTTGTTCTATAGAAGTGTCTTTATAAAGCATTTTTGACATGTATTTGGCAGCATACAGAATTCTGGCTGGCCTTTTTTTTTTTTTTTAGCACCTTAAACGTGTCATTACATTGTCTTTTGGCCTTTCGTGTGTCTGCTGAGAAGCTGGTCTTCATTTAATCATCCTTTTCCTATATGTATTTTGTCATTTTCCTATACTGTTTTTTGTTTTGTTTTTTATTCACTTGGGGTTTTTTTGGGGGGGAGAGGGGGGATCCTGTCAACTGATACTTTTCACTAATTCAGGGAGGTTTTTGCTCATCATTTCATCAGGTAACTTCCTATTCTGTTTCCTTTCCTTTTCTCTATGACTCTATATTTCCTCTAAGGTCTCTGAGCCTCTGATCATTTTTCTAAAGTTTTGGGTTTTTTTCATTTGGCCATGCCACATGGGTTGCTGGATCACAGTCCCTGACCAGGGATTGAACTGGACCCTCAGCAGTGAAACCATAGAGTCTTAACCACTGGACCATGGAGAAGTTCCCATTTTTCTTCTTCTTTTTCTCTTCCTTCTTCTGATTTAATTTTAGATTTGTCTGCAGTGACTCCTTGCTATCTCCTTTCTGCTGTTAAGCCCACATAGTTAATTTTTAATTTTAGGTTTAGAATTTTCATTTGACAGTTTTAACAGTAATTATTTCCTTGCTGAATTCCAAAGTTGTCCATGCACTGTGGACCCATCATCTTTGTAACCCTTGCACATGTTTATAATAGGTGTTTTGGAGTTCTGGTCTGCAGATGGCATCATCTTAATCATCTCATTGCTGGTTTCTGATGACTGCTTTTTTGTTTGTTTCTTTTTATGTCTAATGAATTTTTATTGGATAGTGAACATTATGAAGAATGCTTTGTAAAGACTCTGAGTTCTTTTATATTATTCCCAAGAGTCCGTTCTTTTCTAAAAGGCAGTTAACTTTGGCCAGATTCAGACTTCACACTCAGGCACCACTGTGGGGGGCTGCAGCTGAAATTCCACCCCATCTGCCATCCACAGGGTGTCTGGTTTGTTTCTGTTGTCTTCTCCTGGGGCTGCACAGTTGAGTGGTGAGCCACATCTTGTGGCTGACTTTGTCTCTAAATTCAAGGGCTTAGGTCCTCTGGAGAAGAAAATGGCAACCCACTCCAGTGTTCTTGCCTATAGAATTCCATGGACAGAGGAGCCTGGAGGGCTACAGTCCAAGGGGTCACAGAGTCAGACATGACTGAGCGACTAAAACGGCAACAACAACATGTCCTCTGTAGCCTCTTTTCCTAGGATTTCCCTTCTAACTTTATGATTAGTTTACAAGCCTAAACTCTGGTGTTTGCTATCTCAAGCAAGTAAATGTACTGTTCCTTGCAGCTCACATGGGCAAAAAGCTGCAAATGTGCAAACCTCATTCATGGCACTTTGACTTTTAACAGAAACTTCCCTCTAGCTTCTACTTGCTTTTTGTTCTTCCTGAGAGGTTTCAAATATTGGGTTTAAATAATGTTCTCTCAGATTTCATAATTGGAGAAGAGAGTTATTCTAACTTCTGCCATCCCTCCACTTCCTTTTTATAATAATCTTCAAAACACATTGCTTCTTAGCCCTAAGTAGAACAATCCTAAGCTGAGTAATGTAGGTTTATTTTGTAAGCAGGAACTATCATTTAGAAATGCTTCATTTGTGTCTGAAAGTTGAGAAAAATTCTTTTTTCCTTTTTAAAGAATGGGTGTATATAAATCTGGGAAGCTTTTATTTTAGAAATAAATGCTTAAAAGAATCAAATACCAATTATCACCATAAGCTTTTTTGTATATTTTGACCACTTTTTCCTATTACAATTTTAGGATGCTTTTTTGAAAATCATTCTAAATGAGAGCATTAAATCCCTATGGAGTGGCCTTCCTCATATGTTGTAAGTTGAAATTTAGTATTTTTCTTACTTAGTGATGGTGATGGTTTTGTTTTGCCTTATCAGTATGATGGGACATCATGCATTTTAATATCAGAACTTTTGATTTTCTGGAGCATTGTTTTGTGACTCTCCCAATTACCCCACATTTGATGAGTTGCTAGAAGGACTTACAGGATGTATACTGATGTCTGTGGTTTATTACTGCAAAAGGCATGAAGTGGAATCAGTAAGGAGAAAAGGCATGAAGTGGAATCAGTGAGGGGGGAGAGGCATGAAGCGGAATCAGGGGAGCGACCCAACAGGAGCTGGCCAGGTGGAGTCCTCCGCAGACCCTGCTTGTGACATGCAGGGCGCATGCTGCCTCTCCCAGCCTCAGGCCACTGCAGCAAGTGCAGGGGTTCACCCTTACCGGCCCTTGAATCTGAGTCTAGGGTTTGCACTGGGGGCTGATGATATAGCATGCTGTGTTCATGACTGGCTGTGGTTACTGAAACTCCAGCCTCCCAAAAAGAAGTAGATGTTTACCAAAACTCACATCATTTGCACAAATCAATGCAGGCAAGCTGGTTTAGTGCTCCAGACATACAGAAAAGCCTTGTTACAGGGAGTATTTCAAGGGCTAAATTCCTTGAAGATGACACAAAGTCAAGTAGCCAATAGGCCCTCCTGAAGATACTGGATTTGGGGCACAAGCATTCTTTATTTTTTCATGTTCAGAAATTAAGAAATTAGTGTTCATTTGAGTTTTTGTTTTACTAAAATAATGAGAGATATTGTGCTATTTATACTTCTTTTCCAGATAATTAAATTCTGTACTAACTAGCTATTCAGTTCAGTCGCTCAGTCGTGTCTGACTCTTTGCAACCCCATGAATCACAGCACGCCAGGCCTCCCTGTCCATCACCATCTCCCGGAGTCCACTCAGACTCACTTTCATCGAGTCCATGATGCCATCCAGCCATCTCATCCTCTGTCGTCCCCTTATCCTCCTGTCCCCAATCCTTCCCAGCATCAGAGTCTTTTCCAACGAGTCAACTCTTCACATGAGGTGGCCAAAGTACTGGAGTTTCAGCTTTAGCATCATTCCTTCCAAAGAAATCCCAGGGCTGATCTTCAGAATGGACTGGTTGGCTCTCCTTGCAGTCCAAGGGACTCTCAAGAGTCTTCTCCAACACCACAGTTCAAAAGCATCAATTCTTCGGCACTCAGCTTTCTTCACAGTCCAACTCTCACATCCATACATGACTACTGGAAAAACTATAGCCTTCTAAGTTAAACACTGCTAATTCTTAAAGAAAAATTGATCTCATACCTGATTTGTTGTGGTTTTCAGCTTCTGTAAAATAGAAGGATCTTCATTTTGTACTTCCCAGGTGGTGCAGTTGGTAAAGAACCCACCTGCCAGTACAGGAGACATAAGAGATGTGGGTTTGATACCTGGGTCAGGAAGAGCCCCTGGAGAAGGAAATGTCAACCCACTCTGGTATACTTGCCTGGGAAATCCCATGGACAGAGGAGCGTGGCGGGCTGCAGTCCACAGGGTCTCAGAGAGTCTGATGTGACTGAGCACCTATGCACTGTGACTGTATCTTGTGCTTCGTAATAATGTAAGAATATGTTTCCACCTTTTGATAGTGTTATACCAGTCTTTTAGTTTTTTCTAACAGAGTGATGGCAGTCCTACCACAGTTATTTATTTTACCTGCTATGATCAATTAACTGCTCTTCTGAGATCTAAATTAGGAGAAAATGAAAGCCGCATACCAATTGTTGCTGGAATCATGGCCAGACGTAAGTAATAAATTCAGAATATTTTCATTCTGATTTCTACTTAAAGCTTGCTTTAAAATGTTTACATTCATGGAGAATTTCAAGTAGAGTATTGGTGACGGTTTATTTTGCATTGTAGTTTGTCCTCATGTCAGCAACTATGCTCTAGCGGTCATATTGTGTGGTGACTGCCATCAGAACTGGACGGGATCAACCTATCCTGTTAATTCTTGGACAGAGTTTTCAGATTTGAGATTGTAGACCTTAGAGTCTAGATTTTAGGATAATAACAGAGTCTAATTAATGTCAGAGTCTTTCATCATTTTCTGTATACACTTTGAGATTCAGAGTTTAATCAGAAGGACATTTTTCTCTGTGTAGTGGAAGTGAGATTTATAATAGTTCTGGTTGATGTATAGTGGCTGTGTAACTGTTCTTGAAAGAGTAAGGTATGTGAAATACCTTTATCAAGGAAAAAAAATCTGAGCCTATATGTTGCCATCATTAGATACTAGACACAGTTTTCAGACATTTCAGAATAAAATTTTAAAATATAAAAATGCATGAAATACTCATTTCTGCCTGCATGTTTTCATAATGCATGGCTTTGCTTTTGTTGTATTTGCTTGTTTTGTACCAGTTGGCACAGTAACTGTAATAAGTTCACTGGAATTGATCAGAACCAAGATGCAATCTAAGAAGTTTTCTTACAAGGAACTGCATCGATTTGTCAGCAAGGAAGTATCTGAAGATGGTTGGATTTCCCTCTGGAGGAGCTGGGCTCCTACCATTCTTAGAGATGTACATTCTCAGGTAGGATTTATCTGCTACATTTTAAGCAGCTTTGTATATGCCACTTTTTAAATGAGGGAAATTCTAGACTCTTTAAGGCTAAAGGTAAGTTACTGTCTTAGGTGATCACACACACCTGTTCAGTGTGGCTTTCTCAGATCTTGATGAGTATTTATTTAATGAACAGTTTCTGTTTCAAGCCTGGATTTCTTTTCTCTTTGTGTTTTCTTTCTTTTTAAATATCAGTTGGTGAGTACTCATATTTAGGTAATGCAAGCTACCTTTAAAATTATTGTAAAGAAGTCATAAGATATGTAAAGTACTACAAATAAAAATATTATAACATTTAAGACCACCTGTGAATTATATTGACGCCTACTTTTTTCAATTATTAAAAATCTCCCCCACTTGAGTGAGTGTCTTCTAGGGACTATTATAAATCATTTCAAGATTGTCTTAATCATTGAATTATGAAAAGAGAAAATCATGAAGAAATACAAAATTAACAACTTATAGAATGTGCATACTTCAGTAGTACTTCTCTTGTGAAACTGATGTTTCCATTTAAAACCTGGAAGAAATAATTCTTGAGAACCATTGTATTAACACTCCACATTCTTTTTTTTTTTTAAGGTATTTAATTGGAGGTTAATTACTTTACAATATCATATTGGTTTTGCCATACATCAACATGAATCTGCCACAGGTATAGATGTGTTCCCCATCCTGAACCCCCTTCCCTCTTTGCTCCCCATACCATCCCTCTGGGTCATCTCAGTGCACCAGCCCCAAGGATCCAGTATCATGCATCAAACCTGGACTGACGATTCATTTCATATATGATATTATACATATTTCAATGCCATTCTCCCAAATCATCCCACTCTCGCCCTCTCCCACAGAGTCCAAAAGACTGTTCTATACATCTGTGTCTCTTTTCCTATCTCACGTACAGGGTTCTTGTTACCATCTTTCTAAATTCCATATATATGCGTTAGTATACTGTATTGGTGTTTTTATTGCTGGCTTACTTCATTCTGTATAATAGGCTCCAAAAGACTTGTTTAATCCCCTGACTTTTGCCACCCTCTCCGTTTCCCGTCCATTCGTTTCTTCAAGACAGATCTCTTGTGGGTTTCACACACACAGAGTAGGGGCTTCAGCTCTGAACACACAAAAAAGCCCCTGCCTTCCTTCTTGCAAATAGACCCCCAAGATGCCCAATTCTTTAAGGCCCTGAGGGTGGGCCTGGTTTCTCCTTCTCCTACACCCTCATGTCCACTCGCCTCTGAAACAGCTCGATCACCTCTCACCTGGATCAAGGTAAGACCAGGTCACAGGCACCCCTGCCTCCATCTTGCCCCATTTAATAACAACAGGAATAACAGCCACTCTGCCGAAGCTTCATCTCAGAAAGGAGCATCACCATCCAGCGATCAAGCTGGAAGGATGCCGTGTTTGTCAGCGGCTCAGGATCCTACACCCCCTAGAGCCAATCCACGCACTTTTCCTGCGTGTGTGTGCATGCTAAGTCGCTTCAGTCACGTCTGACTCTTTGCGACCCTGTGGACTGTAGCCCGCCAGGCTCCTGTCCTTGGGATTTCCCAGGCAAGAATACTGGTGTGGGTTGCCACTTTCTCCTCTAGGGCATCTTCCTGACCCAGGGATCGAACCCACGTCTCTTGCATCTTCTGCATTGGCAGGAGGATTCTTTACTACTAGCACCACCTGGAACTCCCTCTCCTGCCTCTCCCTCGAATATACATGTACAGTCCCACCACTTCTCCCACCCATGCTACCTCCTCCCTGGCCCGCCCTCCATCCTTTTCCATCTGATCACTGCTCCTGGTCCCCACCTCCCCTCTTCCAGTCTATCCACCACACACAGCCAGAGTGATCTGATATCAGACCCTGTCCTCCTGTGCACAGAAACCTCCAGTGGCTCCCATCTCCCTACGAGTCAGTCAACACCTTCCCCATATAAAATTCCCCCAAGACTCCATTCATCTCAGGAAAACAAGACAAAACCCACACCCTGGGCCTTGGCCACAGAATCCTGGCTGTCCTGGGCCTCTTCCTCCCACCGCCCCCTCTCACCACATTCTGGCCTCTTTTCTGTTGCACCTGCCAAGCCCGGCCTTCTTCAGGGTGTTGTACTGGTTCCTCCATCGGCCTGGTCCCCCTATTTGAAGCATGCTGGCTCCTTCTCATCCAATCTCAGTTCACCTCTTCAGAAAGGCCTGATCTAATGTATTTTCCCCAGGCCCCTTCCTGTTTATTTCCTTCACAAGCGTTAGCCTGATCTAACATTATTTTGTTCTTTACTCCTTTTCCTTTGGTCTCTGCCACTAGAGTATCAGCTCCAAGAGGGCAGAGGCTTCAGTTCAGGGCCGAATTCACAGCACGTGCTCCATACAGTGCCTTCAAGGAATGAACAACAGCTGTAGTAATAGTAACTAATATTAAAGGCAGCTGGCATATGCTGAATTTTCACAAGTGCTGCTAACTACCCTGGGAGCATATGACTGTTAAAATCCCCCAGCAGTCCCAGAAGTCACACCGTGACTTCCTCAACAACAAAGAAGGCCAAGATCCCCCTCTGTGAGCACTTGGGACTATTAAGCCTCCCCCCTACCCAGACCACCCTGTGATACTTACCCAATTCATCTGTGGAAGGAAGAGAAAGAGAAAGGTAAGAAAGGTGAGGTCCAGAAAGTGGTCAAGACTTTCATGTTTTAAGACAGATCCCCCTCAAACCCTTCCCCTCCTGGAACCCTTCCCTCTTCCTCCATCCTGAGAAATCCTGGGATGTTAAGCCCCAACCCCCATATCTCGCTCCTGGCCTACTTTCCCTTCAGCTCCCGATGTTGGGGTCCTAGGGTTAGGCTACCCTCAAATGCCTCCCCTCAGAACATTTAGACCAAGGATTATGAAACATTGTTGAAAATCTGATGAAAAGCCAAGGGTTTTATCACCAGGGGGAAAAAAGGGGGGACACCTAAGATTCTAAACAAGGGAAATCCCTAGAGGTTTGGTCATTAGAACTCTGTGCTTTCACTGCCAAGGGTCTAGGTTCGATCCCTGGTTTGGGAATTAAGATCTCCCAAGTTCTACAGCTCAGCACAAAGCAGAAAAAAAAAGGTTCAG
>SJXQ01004392.1:282877-298065 GCA_006408695.1 Aepyceros melampus | reverse complement strand
AGCCCTCAGACCGGGCCCCGCCCATGCCCAGCTCTGGTGAGAGCCTGTGGGGGCGCTGCCAGCCCACCCAGCCACCCACCCACCGGGCCTCACCGTCCCGCAGGCAGCCGATTCGGTACATAACAGGCATCTTGATGACAAAGGCAAACAGGTCGTCGATGAAGGTGTTGAGGGCCTTGTAGGTGAGCATGCGCCAGGGCAGGTGGGCCACAGACTTGAGCTTGTAGTTGATGAAGAGCTGGGGCGTCATGGTGATGAAGCCTGTGGGGTGAGGAAGGGACACCCGTGAGCAGAGGAAAGGGGATCCTGACCCTCCAGCCCTGACTGCATTTCTGGCCTCTGTCCCTTCCCCACTCTGCTCCAGCAACACTGGCCTCCTTGATACTTCAACAACAGCCCAGCACATCCTACCTCAGGGCCTTGGCACTTGCTCCGCCTGCTGTCACCAGTCTTTGCATGGTTTCCTCCTAGGCATCTTTCAGGCCTTAATTTACATGTGATCTCCTCAGAGAGGGCCCCCACCAGCTTCAATGCCCCCTCCCTCTGACTCCTTCATACTACTCCTCACCTGCTCACTGTCTGCCTGTTCACTCTGTCAGTTCCCCTGAGCATGAGGACTGAAATGCACTGTCCAGGGCTTCCTGGAAGCCCTCTCTGACCCCCGAATCAGACTGGGCAGAACTTTGAGGCTGCCCATGTGCCATCCTTGACCACCCCAAAGTATCCTTGTCTGGGGATGGGTCAGTCTCCCTACACTGGACCTCAAGTGTGGAGAGAACAGGGCCAGGCCGATTCGCTCACTGTCGAGGCCCCAGCACGGGGTTGAGTACCTGCCCGGACACCATGGGGGCTGTGCACCCGGGGCCTGCTCACCGAAGGTCAGCAGGAAGCCGTAGAGCATGCTGAGCACCCAGGAGTACCAGCCCTTGTGCTCCAGGTATAGGAGGCTGTAGATGGCGTAGCAACCCAGCAGCGGGAAGAGGATCCAGGACAAGTACCGGAACGCCATCTGCGGGGTACAGGTGGGGCTGGGATGTGGCTTCTTGGGCCCCACCTGGCACTCTGGCTCCTTGCCCCCACCCACCTACACCTGGTTTGGCAGGCCAGGCTGGGGGAATTTCCAGGTGGCCCTGGGGACTCTGGACTCAGCCAGGAAGTCAATGTGGCAGACAGAGGACACTGGAGGGAATGACACAAGCCCTAAAGCAAGGGGCTTTAGGGATAGGCAGACATCCCAGCCCCCCAACCATGCCCAGAGCCGGGGCCCCCAGGAGCGAGCGGGTACCTGGAGAGCCCCCCGGGGCCCACTGGGAAGGGGGACACTCACGTCGTCATAGACTTTGGTTGAGGACTCGACGTATGTGGACTTGTCCTTGAAGGTTGGGCGGGGCAAGAGCCCTGCCACCTTGTGCTCCCGGTCCAGCTGCAGATAAGCAGGGAGGCTGCGGCCAGCTGCCTCGCCAGCTCCCGCCCTCCCCCACCCCCAGCCAGCTCCAGCCCCTGACCTTCCCCACTGCTCCCAGTTCCCCTGCCCCATGTGTGACCCGAAAAATCCCCTGGTGCGAAAATCCCCTTGGTCTTGGGAGTGTGGCAGGCACTGGGAATCCCCCGGGGCCAGCTCCAGGGTCTGGCTGGGCCGTGCGACCCCGCTCCCAACCTCTGGGGGCTCCTGCCGTGGTGTGGCAGCTTGGCCTTACCCGGACATCCATGACCTTGGTGATCTTCCAGAGGTCGATGAGGACCCCGATGAAGACGCTGACCTGGACCACGAAGTTGGTCTCGTTGTCCAGGATGTAGAGCAGGACAACGAAGGACTGGAAGACGCCGAAGAAGACGGAGCGCACGGACAGGCCCTCCAGGGACTGCCGGCTGTTCCAGAACTGGATATCTGTGCACAGGAAGGGGCAGGGGGCAGCTGGGAGGTGAGGAGCCGCCTGGGCCCTCCTGCAGCTCCCTCAAGCCCTGACCTCCTCAGACTCCAGGGACGGCACTGGGTCTGCCAAGGGGGAAGGGGGCACACAACTCCCGATTCCCCTGAGAGTCACTCTGTGGGTGCCGCCGAAGCCCCAGGCAGGCAGGATCTCTGCAGTCCTCAGGTTGGACACCCCCCACCCCAACCAAGGTCAGTCCCTAGATGGGCAAAGATGGTGAGACAGCGGCCATGCTCCGGGGCTCCTCACGCACCCAGTGCTCAGGGCCGCAGCATCCCAAGGGCACACAGCCTGGCCTGGCAGGATCTACACGGAAGGCGGGTCTGTGTGACACCAGACCTAAGCTGTCTACCCTGGCACTGTGGCGCCTCCGCTGGGTGGGAAAATCCAGCACGTGTACTCTTTCGGCCCACGGCCACAAACCCTTGAAGGAACCGGCCAGCACCCACGCTTGGGGTATGCACAAGGACCACGGGCTCTGCTCTCCATCGGAAGCTCCTTCCTGTATCCCCTCGGACCCCTGCCACCCTCCGGGCGGCCCAGCTCAGTCCCCCTGCTGGCCCTGGTCTCCTTGTGGACCCGAGGATCATGGCACTGTGGGACCCTGCTGGGCTGTGCACCCAGCCCCTGCCACCAGAGGCGGCTGACTCAGCACAACGCAGCTCTTCCGAGGGAGAAGCCAGGACCGTGGTCACACAGGCATGGCCTGGGTGCTGGCTGCCCACCCAGCTCTGATTCTGACTCCAGAGCCCCAGCACATCCAGCAGACTCGCGCATCTCGTCAGACCATCAGGCTCCTACAGGAACCCCCCGACCCGATCCTAACCAGGAAGAATGTGTCCAAAGACACACAGGGGTTCTGGCAGGGGTGAGTGGATCCGAGTTCCGCTTCAGACCAGAGGGGCAGCAAGCACAGGGTATAAAGCCGGCTTGCCCAGGGCCCACACCCTTTCTCTGTGACCTTGGGCAAGTGACTCCCTCCCCTGTGCCTTCATTTCTGCTACCTGGCTTGCAGGCAGCAGGAGCATCTGTAAGTTGGTGCCTGGACCGGCACCCACCTCGGCTAACAGACTCCTCTTCACTGGGGTCAGCACCATTTACTGTTGGGTTTTGATGTTACAATTCTCCAGAAAGCACTCAATCACGGCCATACCCTCTTAATAATGATGATAATATTAACAGTACTCATGACTACTGCCACTGTCAGAAACTGCAAAGGGCCAGACCTCCTTCAGACCAGGGTTCTCCAGAGAAGGAAAACGTAGCCAGCAGGGTATGAAGCGGGAGCTGGAGCGGGCTCCCGGATCCAAGTCCTGGCTGGGCCGCTTGGGAGCTGTATGACCGTGGGCAAGGAACCAACCTCTCTGATCCGTAAACGTGGGAGGGTAGGGTGCACTCCCTTCCTCCTGGACGCTGCCTCCCAGGCTCTAGCTGTGGGGCTTCCATGAGCTCACTGGTGAGGGTGCTCCCACAGTACCTGGCAGGTGGCCAGGGCCCCTCAAACACTGGCCATCACTCCTGTTGGCCTTTGGCACCTTGGGGTTCTCTGGGGACACGGCTGTCACTTTCCCACTCAGGTGGGCCCTGTCCGCTCCCACCGAGGGGTCTCCCCCAGCGGGCATCCTGCTGGGCAAGGCGGCGGGAGCAGCTGTGGGGCTTCCCTGCTCCCGGCCTTGGAGTTCCCCGGCCCTGCTTCCTGGCGGTGCCGACCAGACCTTTGCCAGAACAGCGGGCCTGCCCCTCCCCCTGCGCCACGCCCGGCGGGCGGCCGGGAGTTTCTGGGCTGGGAGTTGGTGGCTGCTCCCTAGGCCTCTGGAGAGCAGGGCTGGCGGGCCCCTCGCAGGGAGAGGGCCCAAGAGGAAGAGCGAGAGAGTGCACCCTAATGCAAGTTCATTACCAATAAAACAAATATCTTTTGTAGATGGCATATGATATGACTGATATTTTATTGAGAGGCTTTATGCAAATTGGTTTGCTTAAATTTTAATTCCAATACAGCCTAATGGGGGAAACATTCTCGTTTTCAGGTGAGACTCGGGACTACTCAAGGCTGAAAGTTTAAGATGAATTCCAATTCATTCATCCATTTATTCCACAAATACTGATTGTGCCTACACTACTTCCAGGCAGTCTTGCTCCAAAGCTCATACTCTTCCCAGTCTCCTGAGTCCCCATATCTGGATTTTAGTCATGTTCACATCCACAGCCAATGCCTAGTTATTAGAAATAATCTGAAGATATTTGAGGGGGGAAAAGACAAAACAAAGAAGAGTATAAACTACAAAGGTAATAAATACTTACCAGTCTTGGCATCAGAATATAAGTTTAAGTCCTGATTCTGAACAACCAAGGACAAATCACTTCTGCCCTCTCTGCTTTAGTTTTCCCATCTATAAAGTGAATTATTCTGGATTAGGTGAGCTATAGGCTCCCTCCCATTGCTGGCTTTCTGAGATAAAGCAAAACAGGCTGGGAGCTAGCCCAAGCCCCAACATCATGAAACAGGTCCTAGTCCTGACATCATGAAAGGAGGAGGAAATTCAGAGTCAGAAGAAAGGAACGAAAGAAGAGTAACTCTCAGGAAAATTGGAGTGTGGATAGGAGGCTGTTTGTGTTACTCCTTACCTAGTTGTACCTGCAGCAGAACAGCCAAGCCTGAAACAAACAAAGAAGCAAAACTCAGAAAAAAGGCATCCTTAGATGAGCTTCCCAGTTAGGACCCGGTGCTACCCAGGAGACTTTCAGAATGTCAAGGGCCTGGGAGTTTGGGGATTTATCGGTGCTATTTTCCAGGACCCCATTTCATCATTCTCAGGCCTGGATCCCAAGTTCCTCTACACAGAGGCCAAGGCATGGGGGAATAACTCATGTAGAAGCTTCACTAAAACAGAAGTGAAGCATTCCAGGGACACCCCATGCCCTGTGGGAAGGAAGAAGAGCAGAAAGAGTGGGAGACTGACAGGCCCAGAGCAGCATTCTTCCCATTGCGCCTACACACTGGCCACTTGGGCAGCCTCTGGGCTCAGTCTTATATAAGACTTTTATCACTGCAGGAAAAGCACAGCTGCCACCTCCTGGCACAGGTGCCCAAGATTGTCACATTCATACCTCCACCCATCTCAGATTCATAGGAATGTAAGAGGGAGACAGTCCCAGGAGTATTCCCTCACCAGCCCAGGCCTGGCTATTCTGACAGAACCCCTTACAATTGGAGGACTTAGCTCAGCACTGAGGCCAAGTCTATGAAAACCCAGGGAAGGAATGAAGGGCACGGTTCTGGAGTCAGGGTCCCAAGCCAGATAAAACCATGGGAGACAGTCCCAGGAGTATTCCCTCACCAGCCCAGGCCTGGCTATTCTGACAGAACCCCTTACAATTGGAGGACTTAGCTCAGCACTGAGGCCAAGTCTATGAAAACCCAGGGAAGGAATGAAGGGCACGGTTCTGGAGTCAGGGTCCCAAGCCAGATAAAACCATGGGAGTTAGTTGTGATATTGAGCAGCTTTCATTTAAGGAATGTAATTTTCCTCCTACAGGACCAGCCCTTATCTTAAGGCCAATGGCCAGGGTCCTGGAATGAACCTGAAGGGAAGGGGCAGGATCAGCCTCATCTTCTCCCCCTTGTCTCCTGGGGGTTTTACAGCCACAGTTCTTGAGGGAAGAATAGAGGTAGACAGAGGATGCTGCAAGTGCCAGCTTTCCTCCCTATTGGGATGGGGAGAGGGCATCAGCTGTCAGATAAACATGAATTTTGTATCTCTGCCCCCTTGTCCTCATTCTGTGTGGTGTGGTGGCATCAGAGTGTAAGGAATATTTTTGATCTGATTGTTTTATAAATTGAGTTAGAGATCTCATCTGGACAAGCCGAAGCTATAAAAAGGTTGTAAATCTCAACTCTAGAGCAACTAAAAATCTATGGATACAACTGGACTCTGAACAATGTACTGAATCGACCCATTTAAATGATTGACTTTCTAACTGATATTTTTATAATATATCAACAGCATAGTAGGACAGTAAGGGATAAAAAAAGGAATAATCCTGAAAAGAGTAGAACAAATGTAGCTAGCATAACTTTATCTCAGTTCCTACTGATTTTCATCTCTGAAAAAAACCAAAAACACAAGCATGTAAAAAAAATAAGGCCAATTAAAAAGAGGTGGTACAGGAAGATGAATAGAGAAAAGAGAACCCAACAAGAGATGGGAGAGTAAGACAAGCATTGGAAGAAAACTAGCCTTTCTTTTTTTTTTTTTTTTAGCCTTTCTTTTAGTACCATGCTTCTAGCATCAGTGAAGATAGAAATGCTGCCATAGTCAATTGAGATAAGAGAATTAGAAGCAGACATATGTGTGCATGTCAGGATTCCCTTGGAAATTTGAAATGATGAAAAAAGAATAGAAAAGCATAGAGCTCTGTGTAAAGACGACTTCATGCCTATCGGATCCAGAGAGAAAAGAAATAAGGTAAGAATAAGGCTCCATCTCCAATTAT
Organism: Aepyceros melampus; assembly: GCA_006408695.1. NCBI lineage: Eukaryota > Metazoa > Chordata > Mammalia > Artiodactyla > Bovidae > Aepyceros > Aepyceros melampus. The sequence continues at coordinate 291,640 of SJXQ01004392.1, read as the reverse complement.
AGAGGGACGTTTCTGATAGCTCAGTTGAGAAAGAATCCACCTGCAATGCAGGGGACCCCAGTTCCATCAAGGGGGAGCCCAGAGGCTGGGCGGCAGGCTGTGGGGCAGAAGGGACAGGTCTAGAGCCAGAGGGCCGGCCCGGCAAACAGAAAAGCCATGGCAAAGACGGCCACAGAGGCCTCAGAGGCAGGACCCCCGGCGTCAGCCAGGGCCAGAGGCTGAGTGCCTGCTTCCTGCCCCCACTGGGAGGGGCCCTGAGAGGTTGTGAAACTGTGGGCAGGAGAGCACCGGCCAGCAGCCCCCAGGCCAGCAGCACAGTCCACTTCCCCTTCCCCTCCTGCAGCCCGGGAAGGCCCCACCCCTGCTGCACCTTCACGGAGTCCTGCTCCTCATCCGACTGCTCGTACAGCTCGTCACCCAGGAAGTTCCACGGCGACTTGGCACTCTGGGCGGCATAGAGCTGCCAGCGCCAGAGCGACAGTGGGCAGAAGGAGACGCGAAGCGGCAGGCTGGCCAGGCTCTCGTTGATGGGGTAGTAGTCCTTCTGCAGGTTCCAGTAGTCGTTGAAGTAGATGATGGGGTAGTAGTCACCACTCACGGCGTCGAACTTCACATCTGCAGACACATGGGGCAGGGGTACCGCTCAGCCTGGGCCGGAGGCAACAGGCACCCACGGGGGTGGGGCAATTCCAGCCTCCGGGACAAAGGGGTCAAATTCAGATGTTTGTGGGCCCCGACAGAGACTGGAGGACAGGGGACATTTCTGGGCTGTGCCAAGGAGTTGAAAGACTGCATGACCTCGGGGGGGGCAGGCTAAAGGGCAGGCCCCGGCTGGAGGGACAGGTGCAGCTCAGCTTCAGACTCCGGATGCCCCAAGGGCCACCACAAGTCAGGATTTTGTGAAAGAGTCAGAAATCTGGCTTCCTGAGTGATGCTGCCTCCATCTCCAAGGCTGGCAACAGGGCACATCATCTGGAGAAAGCTCGTGGGCCTGATGAGACCGGTTTGGGCACATGGTGGTCAGCACTGGGGTCATCAGGGGTGCGGGAGGGAGAGAAAGGGGAGTGTCTCGAGGCTGGGGCAGGAAGCTTGGGAGGGGGGACACCTAGTTGGAGACGACAGGGAGTACAGGGGACTGGAGGACAGGGGACATTTCTGGGCTGTGCCAAGGAGTTGAAAGACTGCATGACCTCGGGGGGGGCAGGCTAAAGGGCAGGCCCCGGCTGGAGGGACAGGTGCAGCTCAGCTTCAGACTCCGGATGCCCCAAGGGCCACCACAAGTCAGGATTTTGTGAAAGAGTCAGAAATCTGGCTTCCTGAGTGATGCTGCCTCCATCTCCAAGGCTGGCAACAGGGCACATCATCTGGAGAAAGCTCGTGGGCCTGATGAGACCGGTTTGGGCACATGGTGGTCAGCACTGGGGTCATCAGGGGTGCGGGAGGGAGAGAAAGGGGAGTGTCTCGAGGCTGGGGCAGGAAGCTTGGGAGGGGGGACACCTAGTTGGAGACGACAGGGAGTACAGGGGTGGGGGCGTGGGGCCAGGAGATGAGGAAATGGCCTGTTGGGAGCCTGAGCAGGGCGGGACTCACACTGGTCCAGGGGAGGTGGCACACTGCCCTTCACCCACGGCGTGTGGTCGTCCACGATGTTGATGGTAATGTTGGGGTGCCAGTGGGAGATCACCTCCACGGGCCCGTAGTCCTCGGCCCTCTGAGGGGAGACGGGGGTGGGGGGCCTCAGAGGCAGCTGCTCGCTTCCTCCAGAGGACTCCCAAGACCATTGCAATGGCAAAAGAGCAACCACCGCAGCGTCCACTGGCCAAGGGCCGGCCTCTAGACCCCACTGCCCTGGCTGTCCCCAGCCACCCGCTGGAGCAGGTGTGCCCACCTGGATGGGACGGCATGCCAGGCTGTGGAGTGCAGCCTCCGTGCTCAGGGTCCACCCTCCCGCCTGGAACCACCTTGTGGAGAGGGAGACTCTTGGGGCCGCACATCCTGGGCTGATGGGGAGCGTTCTTTCCAGAGCCACAGTATCAGCCACTGCCTCCTCTGTGCCGGGCCGACCCTAGGCTCTGGGCCCAGCAACTTGGGTGTGAATCGCAGCCCTGCCATCTCCTGGCTGTGACACCTCAGGCAAGTCTGTACCGGGACCCACCCAACAGGCTGGCGAGAGGCTTCTGGGTGGGTCTGTGTACAGTGCGCAGATGGCTGCCCTGCCACTGCCAGAGGTCAGCTGGAACCTCGCCTGGAGTCCCCTGCTCCCTGAGAGCTAATTGCATCCTAACTCTGTTTCCAGCGAGGGAAACTGAGGCTCAAAGACAAAAAGGCTCCCCCAGTGGCTCAGGGGTGGTGCAGGAAATGACCCCTGGGCTGCCTGCTGAGCTGGAAACCCGGGTCCGGACGGCATCCCCAGGACCTGATGGCTCTGCTTTTGTTTACCTTGATCATTTCTGGGTCAGCTTCTGTCTCTCCCGTCAACAGGTTCTTGGTTTTCTGAAACCGCCGGCGCTTGTATTTGTTGATCACTGCAGGCAGGAGGCCGGGAAAGGGGTGGATGTTGAGATGGGCTGGCACTCAGGGGACCCAGGCCTCAGACCTCCGCGCACCAAAGGCTGCTCACCTGGCTCCCCGTTCCCACTCTTCCACCCAACTAACCGACAACAGCAGCAACCAGAGCGCCTGCACGGCCTTCCACATCTCACCTAGCCTCGGGGTCCCCATCTTTATGGCCACAGTAGCATCCATCAAATTGTCCTGTCTCCCTCTCCACCACAATTTGCTGCATCCATTCCATCAGCCCACCTGGGATGGACGTGCCCTCCAGCACATGCCAAACACCTGACTACTGCCTCCCCTCCTGGGGGCCCCTCCAGGCCAGCCGCAGCACCCCGTCCTGGGCGACCAGAGTCACCTCAGTACTGGCCTCCTGGTGGCCACTCTTGCCCCCTGAGATCCCCTCTGCCCAGGAAAGCCAGATTCTTTGTGACCAAGCCTGCAATCGCATCATCCTTCTGCCTCAGAACCCGAGAGGGCTCCCACCGCCCTGGGCAAGGCCCCTGAGAGGCTCAGCACGGCCCCCTTGACTCTCAGCCCGTGCCACCTCCCTCCCTCGCCCACCCGACTTCCTTCGCCTCAGATGTGCTGACCCTGGGCCTTCGGACGACCTGCTGCGTCTCCCTGGCAGGGACCCATCAGGGTGGGAATCTTCCTGGTTGGCTGCTTCTCCCCTTTCAGCCCTTGGTTACATGGCCCTCTTCCCCCTCCACTTAAGACTGCCCAGACCTGCTCCTCGCCATTTCTGTTTCCTTCACAACAGCCCATCACCACCCACTGGTCACCTGTGCACTGGTTTACTTGTCTGCTGTTTGTCCCCTCAACCAGTCTACGAACTGCAGGTGGGGTTCGGCCCATCCTGGACTCTGGTGTATGCCCTACTCTAGGCTGGGCCCATAGTGACGAGCAGTGGGACTGACAAATGTAAACAGGTGGGCCGTGACAGTGCTGGGGAAGGCCAAGTACCGCCAATGTGGAAAGTACTGTGGGGCTGAGTCCCTGGGCAGGAATGGACCTCACTTCCTCCTGCAGAGGCCAGGTCAGCCACGGGCTCCCTGCCACCCTGCCCCCAACCCTGCCAAAACACACCGGACAGACAGGGCTGGCGCTTGTTTACACTCTGTCGCCCCGCCTCCTCCCCGGCTCGGTAACTGTTCAGCTCCTCCTTATGTTGGGACCTCAAACGGCCTGTCTGAGACTTCATCCTGCCCTCAGGGGCTAGGGAGAGATGGGGAATTGGGAGAGGGAGCTAGCCAAGACTGGGGGCCCCTGGGGTCACCCCCTGGCTCTGTCTCCCATGAGCTGGGGGCCATTGGTAAGCTATGTCACCTCCTTGGGCCTCGGTCCCCACTCGACAATGGGGACAAAAGCCTCGCCTTTTCTGGGCAGGACCACTGGGAGGCGGCTGTCTACTCTACAGAGCGCAGCCAAGCAGACATCCCAGCACAGTCACACTGGCACATGCCACAGGGCCCAGGTCCCTCCCACCTGCTCCCAACTGGGGGCTTCTAGCAGCCATGGACGAGCTCAGGCTCAAAAACTCTCCTGGCAATTGACTGAGGGTCTCAGCCCAGGAACAGCTGCTCCTATCGTCCCCATGAATATCATCCCAGCACTTCTATTATTACTAACAGGGAAGGCATTTGAGACCTAGGCCCCACTTGTTGGGGGAAAGCAGGAAATGTCCCCAAGGTGGACATTTGGGGAATGAATCCAGGGGGCGTGCTCCACTGGTCATGTCACTGTCACGGGACATGCTCCACACCTCGGGGAAGGAGGCTGTCTGGGGGAGGGAGGGGCCGGCCCCAGAGGAGAGAGGCTTCTCCACTGAGGTGGAGAACATTCTGCAACTTGGTGGCATTAGATGGGATTATGATTTGAGATGGAACTGGCTTCCCAAGGCTGAAAGAAGCTCCTGTTTGTAGGAGTTAAACCTTCTAGAACTACAGCCCAAGCACCAACAATGTGGCTCGCTGAAACGGAGATGTGCTCTGAGTGCATAACACACACTGGACTTTGAAATGGAGCGCACCAAAAAGAAAAATAAAACATCCTGTTAATTTCTTATACTGATTACATGCTGAAATGACAACACACTGACCTCAGTAAAATTATTACTAACAATCATTCTTTCATCTTGTTTTTTAACATGGGCTCTAGATAACTTAAAATGATCTCTGTGGCTGGCGCTGTATCTCTACGGGACAGCACTCTGCTCGAGTCCTGATCGCTGGTCCTTTGGGGAGGGGGCTTTTCTGATCCCACACTCTCATTCTACACCCTGGAGCGGGATGGCGTCCCTCCGAGCCCCTGCTCTAAGAGGGCCCGGCTGTGAGGCAGGCCTGGGCGGCCCCGGCGGTTCCTCAGGCTCACAGGCTGCAGATTCTGTTTTGCAGAGCACGCCAGTATCTGTCGCCCTGACCGTGACCATGACCTGGCCGCACAGTGACACAGATCACACTCACCACAGATGAGACCACAAAGGGTGCTGGCACTGAGCAGGGCTGATGGGGGTACTGGACAGGCAAGCAGCTGCCCACCTGCGTCACGTTTGAGGGAGCCTCTCAGCATCAGGCACATGTGACCAGACTTCCAGGGACACATTTTTTTGTGGGGGGTGGCGGGGGCTGCAGACCACACCCCCTCAGCCCACATCTTCGAGGATGCGCGCCACTGAAGCCCACCAGCCAGCCGCACGGTCCACAGGCACACTTGCTTAGAGAGTGCTCGGCACACCCGGGGACTTTTCCAACTCAGCTAGGAGAACTCACAGAGTCACTAGTTTTTTGTTTCATCCAGTGTAGATGATCACAAAAATACCCTCATCCTTTGGGTTATTTTTATACCTAAAGAAGTAGGGAAAGACCTAACCACGCAAATTAAAGTGCATTTGTTGCTGCCCCACACAAAACAGCTGGAGGGATCTTAACCAAGTCCGCAGGCACAACAGAATCACAGCGAGGGGCGCACAGCAGTTACACCAAGGGGATGGGGCTTTGGTGGGTGGGAGGTAGGGGGTCTGTTCCCTAGATCTGCTGAAACCCAAGTGTGCCCATTAGGAGACAGTGGACTCAAGGACAAAAGACAAAGAGCAGATGAAAAAATGCCAATAATTATTAACCTCAGAGAAAAGAAGTTAGACTAGGAAGGGAAAAATAAACACACACACTGTGTGGTTTAGATGGGAGGAAGAGCCACAAACTCAAGATCATTTGAATGTTGAATTTGAATCTAATCAAATTACATTCCTGAGTTGTGATTTCCTCTTCCAGAGTAGGAAGTCAAGAGACAATGTCTAGAACAGAAAAACCCAAAGACTGCAGCATCGCCTTGTTACTGGGAGCCTAGGAGATTAAGGAGCAGAAACAGCTAGAGCAGCTGCCAGTGGGGAGTGGAAACCGGGGGAGCCTGAGAGGGGGTGGGTAGGAGACGGGTGAGTTTTGCTGTCTGGTTGAATTTACTTGAGTTTTAAACCATGTGCTCGTAACAAGATTTAAAACAAAAAAAAATTTTAAGAAGAGGCCGTGGGCAGAGAGAAGCTCAGTTTCAGTACTGCTGCTGCTGCTGCTAAGTCGCTTCAGTCCTGTCCGACTCTGTGCGACCCCATAGACGGCAGCCCACTGGGCTCCCCTGTCCTTGGGATTCTCCAGGCAAGTACACTGGAGTGGGTTGCCATTTCCTTCTCCAAGTTTCAGTACAAGGCTGTGTAAATGGCCACAGTTCTGACCTGGGGCTTCTTGGGGTACTAGCAGTCCCGGGGTTTGCTCACCAAATCAAGCTTCTCAGGGGTGCGCCTGGCGCTAGGCAGCAGCCAGCAGGCTGAGAATGCGGCCAGTCTGCTGACATGCCCCCGCCAGCCTGCCTCATCAAGAGCGGCCTCGCGCAGAGGTGTGTGTTGGGGGTTGTGGAGGGACAGAGGCTCGGAATACAGCCACACAGAACGCACCCAAACCCGCAGCCCGGAAGCCTCGCTGGCCCCAAGCGAGGCCCCAGACACCCACTGCACAGCACGCATTCCAGGAGCAGCTGATACGGGTGACTGGAGAGCGTGCTGGATGGAGTCAGCAGCCAAGGGCCTGCCCTTTCCCTCTGCTCCCTCAGTCCAGCTAGCATCTGCCCACAGACTGCTCTGGACTCTCTGGTCTGCCAGGCCCGGCACAGTGCACAGCCAGCCTGCCCTCCCCTTCTGTGACACCAACTCCTCCCTCTCCAAAGGCCCTTTCTCCACCTGCTCTAAGCAGATTCTTCTCCTGCCTGTCCATGGGTGTCCAGAGACAAGTAGGGTACGTGGGGTTTGAGTCCGGCCACACCAGCCGGGCCCCGGGGCGGGGAGGAACTTACTCCGAGACATGTGGACTGTGGCGAGCCGGCGGTACAGTGCCTTCTGCCGAGGGTCTGGGTGGAAGCCACTCTTGGTGAAGTAGACGTGGATGTAGATGGAGCCATTCTGCTGGACACTCTGCAAGGTGGGTGCATGGGGACAAGGAGACAGTGACGCCCCTGATGATGCCCACCCCTACCCCCATGTCCTGAGTGCTCGAGGTGGGCAGTGTAGCTGAGGGGTTGAGGCCAGACACTGGAGTTAGACTACAATTCAAAACCAGGCTCCAGTACACCATAGGTGTGTGGCTCACTGAGCCTCAGGGCCCACATGCAGGACACAGATGGTTAGCACGGAAGCCACAGCAGGCCCGTAAGGAGTACCCGGGGTCACTGAGCCCAGAGGACGAGCTCAATAAACACCAGTGGCTCGAAGTCATTAAATGTAAAACAATGGAGGTCAGACCCTGCTCTGCACACTTTGAATGGCAACTGCCCAATCCCGCGAGTCCACATCCACACAACGCACGTAAACCTCAGGCAGTGAGGCATGTTATTATCCCGTTTTCCAGATGTGGTGACTGAGGCTCACGTGGAGAGGCCACAGGCAGTGAGTAAGTGATCTGTCCGAACCCCGTCTGTGGGCTCCCCCAGGGCCCTGCCTCTCACTGTCTGTGTCCTCCTGGGTCCTTCGCCGCTCTTCTCATGCCCCTTCCCTGCCTGCCCTTCCCCCAGCACAGATGAGAAATTGAAGCAGGGCAGCCAAGGCCTCGCCAGAGCCTCTCTGTCTGACCTTCATGGGGAGCTGGGAGTCACTTGGCCGCACTGTGTCCTCAACTTCTGTCTTTTAAGTCCACCTCTGTGCTAACCATGTTTTTAATTTCTTTTTATTTTTATGTTTTTTATATTTTATGCTATTTTCACATCTGGTGGAGGAGAGACTGCTCCTCCCAGGGCTAGCTGATTCCTAGAAATAGTAAACAACTCGCCTGCTTTCAAAGACACCTTTAAAATTCAAACCAAGAAGCCCAAGTCCACACCCGCAACAAGCCCTTTATTTGACTCTCATACCCCCGGCTGCACTGAACCACCCAGGGCAGGCACCAGACAACTAGAGACCACCCCTCCAGCCTGGAGCCTACACACTGACCAAGCTGGCCAGTCCTAAGCTGCTTCCCCACTTGGCCTGCCTTTCCCCAGGAAACCTCGATGGAGGGAGGTTTCGGCCGAGGCCTCCCCTTGCCCCTCTGAAGTGCTCCTGCCCCAACCTGGCACTTTCCCATGTGGCCCTGCATGGTGTGGTGGGCCCCTCCTCCCAGGAAATATAAGTAGTAAATTCTTCTTCCAGTGGCACTGGCTTCTCTGTATCGCTGCTCCGTCACCTCCCTAAATCAACATCAGGGACTACTTGGACACCCTCCCATCACAAAGCTGGGAAGGAGGGTGAGCTCCAAGTCCTTGGGAGCAGCCTCACTGCCTGGCTTCCTGCCCCGCAGCCCTCCTGGGATCTTGGGGAGGGGTCTAGGGGCTGGACGTGAAGTCTCCGCCGGAGTCGCCCCTCCCACAGTCTGGGCTGTCCTGCCTACCTCAGAAGGCCTGCATCTGCCCCGTCACCTCTAGCTGCCAGACAGACCAACCTAGAGCCAGACGCAGCACCCCTCCTCCCTAGGAGGCTGAGGAGAAGACCTGATGGGGAGGCACGAGTGAGGGCAGCCCCAGAGATATGGCAACATTCACAGAGCCATCAGGTTCACAGATGCTTCACCAGTCACGGACTCTGCACCCAGCCCACTGCCGGGCAGAGCAGGGGACACAGCGGTGACCAAGATGGCCTGGCCTTACCATCCCAGGGCTCACAGTCCCATGTGGAAAGGGAGCCATATTCAGGTA
>SJXQ01004392.1:261712-275291 GCA_006408695.1 Aepyceros melampus | reverse complement strand
ACCCTCAGTATCTCAGTGCCAATTCGGGCAGACGGGGCCTTTAAAGAGGTGATTAAGGCTAAGTGAGGTCATTACTCAGGGTGTGCCCCAATCCCACAAGACTGCTGCTCACATACGAAGAGCAGATTAGGACACAGACACGCAGCCAGAGGAAAGACTTGGGGGAGGCACAGGAAGATGGCCAGCCACGAGCTGAGGAGAGAGGCCTCAGAAGGGACAAGACAGTCTGACACCTCAATCTCAAGACTTGAGCCTCCAGAATTATGAACAATTAGAAAGGGTCTCCACAACACAGTGATGATGGCCATTCTCAGTGATTCTTTCCTTTCCTCTCTCTTTCTTCTTTAAATTTTGCTTGTTTGGTCGTACCATGAGGCTTGCGGGCTCTTAGTTCTCTGACCAGGGATTGAACTCCCACCCCCGGCAGCAGAAGCGCAGAGTCCTAACCACTGCACTGCCAGAGGACTCCCTCTTTATGCTTTCCTTACTTGAGCTTTTGTCGGTGAACAACACCAAAGCCGCATCCACTCACCTGAACAGCACACCCTTGATGACCTGCCAGGCGTTGGGTGCTGGCTGGGGCGGTGGGTTCTGGGGCTGGGTCTCTGCTGGCGGGTCCCTCCCGACGCTGCCATTGCTGGTCACCTGCGGGGACAGAGGCCAGAGTGAGGATGGAGGACGCATCCTGATGCACCGAGGCTGTCACAGGTGCCACTGCGTGCTGAGGCCCAGCAAGGACGGAGCGCAGAGGGGCCCCTGGCCCAGCCTGGGAGTCGGGGAGCAGTCCTGGAGGAGTAGACGCCAGAGCTGAGCCCTAAATTATAACCAGTTGGCCGGCGCAGGAGAGGCAATGAGGGAAGCCGCAGGTGGACATGTGAAGGTGAGAGAGACAGTCTGACTCTGAGGACGGGCCAGGATGCTCCCAGGATTCGAGGTGCCCACCGGGGACAGTGCAGAAGGGGTCACGCGGGAGGCGTCAGATTGTGCGAGGCTGGGGTTCATCGGAAAGGTCCTTCCCTATGCAAACAAGTCATGACGCCTCCTTGTGGCTGGCCCTGTGGGGGGCCCCCTCCCTCCAAGGGCTCCGGATAAAGCAAGTGAGACAGACACAGAGAAACACAACCACAGCCAGAGTGTGAGGCAGGCAGACGTGTGTGAACCACAGCCAGAGTGTGAGGCAGGCAGACGTGTGTGACCTGTACAGGATCAGATCGCCTGTGAGGCCGGAACCAGGAACATCTCCACCTGGCAGGCAGGCAAACGAGGCTCGGGGAGCCTAAGCCACCACGTGTCTGGGTCACTCAGGAAGGATGACAGCAGGATGACAGAGGGGTGGGTAGGCCAGGCAGGGATGCCCAAAGACAGAGTCTTCACTTAGAAACAGAAGCTCAGAGGCTTCCCTGGTGGTCCAGTGGTTAAGAATCCGCCTTGCAATGCAAGGGGCACCGGTTCGATCCCTGATCCTGGAAGATGCCACATGCCCAGGAGCAACTAGAGCCTGAGTGCCCTAGAGCCCGAGCTCCGCAACAAGAGAAGCTGCTACAATGAGATGCCCTCACATGGCAACTGAAGAGAAGCCCCTGCTCATGACAACTGGAGAAAGCCCGCGTGTAGCAACCAAGACCCGGCACCGCCAAAACTAAACAAATTTTTCAAAAAAGAAATAAAGACAGGGAAACTTAGAAGCAGAGAGTGTCATGACGTCAGAGTGGAAGGGCCTGAGACAGGGAAATTCTTCCCACCCCTGTCTTTGCACCTGCTAGCTCCCCTGTCCTGCCCTATCCCCCAACCCGACAGCGGTCCCTTCACTCCCCGGCTTTTAAGAACATGACCAGGACTGTCACGATTGCTTTTAGGTGGGAGCACTGCCCCACCCAGCGCTGGCAGAGAGCAGGGGCTCGATCAACACCTGGAAAGTCAACAAATGCTGCCTCAAGGGTCCGCTCTGAACACCCAAGCCACTCAAATCTACCTGTTCCTGGGCACCCCCAGTTCTCTCCCTCCCGCCCCAAAGCTGCTCCTCTTCCTTCGGTCAGCTGCAAATGCCCGCAAGAGCAGAAGACAGAGCCTCCCCAGCCAGATGAGGCTGCCACGAAGCCAAGGCCAGCGTTTGTTAAATCATCACTTGTCATTTCCGGTCCCCTTCACCAGTGAGAGTGCTCTCCTTTCACCTCCTGAAGTGGGGGCGGCACCCAGCTCCGGGGTCACAAGTGGAGGCTCTGGAGGCCAGGACACCAGGCTGCAGTCTGGTCCCACAGCTCCCGGCTGTGAGGTCTTGGGTTGTCGCGTCCCCTCACTGACACTTCACCACTCTGACCCAGGGCACAGGCTGTGATAACACCATACATTTAGGGCAGAAAAGATTTCTTTCGCATGTCAAAAGAAGTAACCTCCCTAACACCAGGCCCGGTGCTGGGTGGTGGGGTCGGTGCTGGCCACACAGCTCTGGGCCCTGCCCTCCTGGAGCTCGGGGTCTAGAGGGAAGCATGCAGGCAGAAAAGTAAACAGGATAATTAACAATGGTAAATGGGGATGTGTTCCGGAGGAAACAAGCAGAGGGGTGATGACAAAGAGGTGGCCGGGTAGTCGAGGAGGCCTCCTGAGGAGCTGTCTTTGCCATTTGGGTGAAGGGCATCTGAGGGAGAGAAAAGGTGTGGGCAAAGGCTTGGCCAAGGGGCAGGCGAGGTCAAACAGGCACAGGAACCTTCATGTAGAGTTCAGGGCTAGCCTTGCTCCTGGCAACACAGGGTAAGGGTTAGGGAAAGGGGGCAAGGGTTTCCAGCAGGTCTGAGCTGATTCCGGGTCAAGAAAAGGAAGCTTGAAGTCAGGCCAGGATTTGAACCCATGTCTGGCTGGCTTCCCAGGTGACGGCAGTGGTAAAGAACCCATCTACCAGAACAGGAGACACAAGAGACATGGGTTCAATCCCTGGATTGGGACGATCCCCTGGAGTAGCAAATGGCAACCCATTCTAGTACTCTTTCCCGGAAAATCCCATGGACAGAGGAGCCACGGGTCGGCAAAGCATCACACACTGAGCACCGTAGCACCCAGCTGGCTCCCAGGTCTGTTATCCTACCCATGGTGGGGGCAAGCTGGCCAGGAAACCCTCCCAGGGCAATGCAAAGGGAAACCACATCACTAGAATGGCTGTAATCAAAAAGAGGGAAAAGCACAAGTACTGGGAGGATGTGGAGAAACTGGAAAAGCTGTACGCTGCTGGTGGGAGACACAGAGCTGCTGCTTTGAAAAATCCGGCAGATACTTAAAAGCTAACTATGCTCCCAACCAAGCCAGCAATCCCACTCCGAGGTCTCTGCCCAACAGAATTCAGAACACGCGTCCAAACAAAAGTTTATATGCAAATGTTCATAGCAGTGTTATACATAAAGCCAGAAGCAACCCACAAACGAGTCTTTTGATGAGTGACCTGTGCTGGATCAGCACAATGGAATACTATTGAGCCATAAAAAAGGGCCACCGCTGGGGCAGAGAACACGCAGAAGGGAACCAGGGAGCGTTCTGAGAGGCCAGGAGCATCCTCAGACCACACTGGGGTCTGCAGCACACAACTGCAGAAAGGCAGACAGCTTCTCAACGCCACGCGGACCACAGGTGCCAAATTACACGCTAGCAGAGGCAGCCCTCTCACAGCTCCCCTCCTCTCACAGTAAAGGCACAGCTCTCACCGTGGCCCTCTGAGGCCTGGCACGATCCTCCATGCCCGTCTGCTCTCACCCGCCCCCCCTCAGTCACCACTTTAGACAGGCCAGCCTCCCCACCGTTCCTCGTCACCCCAGGCCTCTTCTGCCTCAGGGCCTTTGCACTGGCTGTTCTCGCCAGCTGAAGGGCTTTTCCCCACTGTGTGTGTGACTCCCTCCCTCATCTAAGGTAGGTCTTTGTTCAAATGTCGCCTCCTCAGAAAGCCCTTCCCAGACCACCGTATTTAAGTTACAATCCCCTTACCCAACCCTCACTTCCTATGTTCCTCCCCAGCTTTAGTTCTGGCCACGGCACTTATTACCACCTGAGCCGCTGTATGTTTTTCTTATATCTGTTCTTATCTATATATACTCTCTTATTTCTCTTATTCACTGTCCCTGTGCCTAATCCACCCCACCCCCCAGTCCTCAACAATACATGGGCTCCAAGAGCGCAGGCCCTGTTTGTTCCCAGTCGATCCCCAGTATCAGCATGGGGACTAACAAGCAGCGGGGACTCAACCCACATCAGCTGAAGGGATGATTATTAGAGCTGTGGGCTGGTGTCTGAGGCCCTGACTGAAGGAGGGGCAGGCTGGCTGGGGCAGATCGCTGAGGGCCCGCCCAGGAGCCAGGCGAAGATGGCAGCGGAGGCCGAGAGCACAGCAGTGACTAAGACATAGTTCCTGCTCTGAGACCCGCATGCCCAGTCTCACACCATCCCCAGAACACCCAGGAAGGGCTCCAGGAAGCAGTGGAGGCCCTGAGACCAGGCTGGGGCTGGGAGGAACTCGGGGCATCCTCTTTGACTGCCTGGATCCACACTGGGAATTCCACCTCAGCACGGCCTCTGCCTCAAGACCCATTCATCCCACAGGTGCCAAGCGGCTGCTCCATGCTTACTGCTGAGCTGGGAGGCACTGGGGACACAGCGCTGACCAAGGCAGTTCCCGTTCTGTCCTCCAGGGGCTCCCAGTCCATCGGAGGAGACAGAGTGACAACCCAGAGTGGGCAGGGCTGGCACCGGGCAGCCCAGGGACAGTGGGAGCCCTGACCCAGTCTGAGAGGGTCAGAGAGGCTCCTCAGGGAGAGAATGCCTGAGATATACAGAACTGATAAGGATCAGTCAGGTAAAGATGGGAGAAACACGTGCAAAGGCTAGGAGAAGAGACAGCGAGGCATGTGTCTCGTTTCACAGTAAGAGCTTCACAGTGGCTAATGCTCCTCTTGTCCAGGGACTCATGCAGGGGCAATTTTGCCTCCTCCCCACTGCCACTCCCTCCAGGGGACAGTTAGCAACATCTGGAGATGTTTCTGGTTGTCACAATGCGGGAGGAATGTTGTGTGTTACTGACATCCAACGTGTAGAGGCCAGTGATGCTGCTAAACATCATACAAAACAAGGGACAGAGCCCACCACGAAGAACTGTCAACCCCAAATGTCAATAAGCTGAGAAATCCTAGTCGAGTCTGAGGGAGGGAAAGGCCTCGGTCTGCCAAAGAATTTGTACTTAATCCTGAAAGCAAAGGGATAAATCTTGAAAGATTCTGGATAGAAGTCGGACAAGAGATCTTGCGGGGGGTGGAGTCGGGGTGGGTTTCTGTAAGCTCAGGGCAATCAGGGCAAACTGAGCCCTAGTCTCTCTGAACACTGCCCCAGGCAACAATCAACAGAAACTCAAGAGAAGGAAAGGCCTTCTTTCAGTGAGACTGGGAGGCTCCTGAAGACAGGGACAAACACTTCCTAGGACTACCCTTGGGGCCAGGCCCTGGATGAAGATGCCGAAAAGATCCAGACCAGGAAGGTTGGCTCTGTCATACAAACCTCACCCTAGCATGCTCCCCAGGTGGTATTATTTGCCCCTCCTCCATCCTAAAGGAGATCAGCCCTGGGTGTTCTTTGGAAGGAATGATGCTAAAGCTGAAACTCCAGTCCACTGGACACCCTCATGTGAAGCGTTGACTCTGGAAAAGACTCTGATGCCAGGAGGGATTGGGGGCAGGAGAACGGGACAGAGGATGAGATGGGTGGATGGCATCACTGACTCAATGGACATGAGTCTGAGTGAACTCCGGGAGTTGGTGATGGACAGGGAGGCCTGGCGTGCTGCAATTCATGGTGTTGCAAACAGTCAGACACGACTGAGCGACTGAACTGAACTGAACTGGCCTCCCTCAGTCCCTGACATGGATTTTTTTGTCTCCACCCTTGTCACTCCAGGATTATACTTCTTTATACTCCTGTCTTCTCTCTCACTCCCCCGATGAAAGGACATGGTTAAAGCCACTCTTGTGGCTAGAAGAGAGAGCAGGGCTCTCACGGGGCTGGCCCTCCTGCCCAATCCCTCCATTTACCACTGGAGAAGTGAAGGGGGGCAAGGAACTTGCCCAAGGTCACACCCAGAGTCAGCTTCAGATTGTTCTCTTTTCACAACCTGCGCTGCTCTCCCCTGACTGCCTCCCACATGTCAGTGACATCCCAGTGGGTGGGTCGACAGAACCTCTGCTGTCACTCCATCGACTCCCTAAACATCTCAAGGGTGGCTGTCTGAACTAGTATGTTCTACAGCTTGTTTAGCTGAAGTGGCAATGGGTCAAAAGTCAGAGCCAGGATTAATTTCCCCACAGGACTCCTGTACGCTTAAAGTACACCCATCTCAGTCTCGACCACCCTGCTTCAGCAACGGCGGCTAAGTTCTACAGGCAACAGATCCCAAATCTAACCTAGGTGACCTTCTCTAAGCGCCTTAGTCTGTTCCTTGGATTCCTGTCTGTAAAATGGGTCTGTCAGTCTCCACGGCGCGTGCCTTTCACCACGATGATTACCTGACTTCCCCAGAGTTAGGAAACTCCAAAATAATCAATCGCTGCCCACCCCTCGAGCACGCCGTGAACCCCAGCCCACTCCAGGAACGGTCCGGGAGCCTGGAACCGCGGAGTCGAGAACCCAGGGAGCCTGGGCACAAGTCTGCGCCCCTCCGCGCCCCTGTCTCTTCGGCTCGAGCAGCGAGCCTGGTGGCCGCCCGGCGCGAGTATGCAGGGGACCCGGCGCGCAACAGGGCCCCGCTCCCCGCACTGTCCGGCCTCCCAGGCTGCCCGGCCCCGCCTGGGCCCGGTATTCAAGGTCCCTCTGGGCAAGGACCCCTCCGAGCACAGGCTTATGTGAAAAGAGGCAGGACACGCCCCGTGGGAGGCCCCCCGGGTGGGGAAGAACCCCTCAGGCCCCTCTCGGCCTCCGTACCTGACCGGAGCTGCCTCCCCCGGCCGCCACCACGGCGCTGCCAGCCCCGTCCGCCTCCTGCGCCGCCGCCATCTTCCCGCTCCGGGTCCCCGCCCCCGCCGCCAGGACCGCCCCGTCCCGGACGGCTCCAGCGCGATCGCGCGAGATTTCACGTTTGCCCGACTCACCGGCCGCCGTATCTACCCCTCAGGAGCCTCAGCCACGCCTCTCGGGAGCCTCTTCCGGCTATGAAAGGCCCGTGGAGCCACCGTACCCTAGTCCTGCCGGGTCCCGTTAGTTTTCGCCTAGTAGATACCCTCGGGCTTCTCAGGTGGCTCAGTGGTGAAGAATTCGCCTGCCAAGTAGGAGACGCGGGTTCGCATCCCTGGGTAGGGAAGATTCCCCTGGATAAGGATATGGCAACCTGCCCCAGTTTTCTTGCCTGGGAAATCCCATGGGTAGAGAAGCCTGGCGGACTATACGACAGGCCTCCCTGTCCAACACCAACCTCCAGAGGCTACCCAAACTCATGTCCATCGAGTCGGTGATGCCATCCAACCATCTCATCCTCTGTCGTCCCCTTCTCCTACCCTCAATCTTTCCCAGCATCGGAGTCTTTTCAAATGAGTCAGCTCTTCGCATCAGGTGACCAAAGTACTGGAGTTTCAGCTTCGGCATCAGTCCTTCCAATGAATACCCAGGACTGATCTCATAGGATGGACCTGTTGGATCTCCTTGCAGTCCAAGGGGACTTCGAAGAGTCTTCTCCAACACCACAGTTCAAAAGCATCAATTATTATTCTCTCAGCTTTTTTCATAGTCCAACTCTCACATCCATACATGACTACTGGAAAAACCATAGCTTTGCCTAGACGGACCTTTGTTGGCAAAGTAATGTCTCTGCTTTTGAATATGCTGTCTAGGTTGGTCATAACTTTACTTCCAAGGAGTAAGCGTCTTTTAATTTCATGGCTGCAGTCAACATCTGCAGTGATTTTGGAGCCCCCCCCCCAAAATAGTCTCTCACTGTTTCCATTGATTCCCCATCTATTTGCCATGAAGTGATGGGACCGGATGCCATGATCTTAGTTTTCTCAATGGTGAGCTTTAAGCCAACCTTTTCACTCTCCTCTTTCACTTTCATCAAGAGGCTCTTTAGTTCTTCGCTTTCTACCATAAGGGTGGTGTCATCTGCATATCTGAGGTTATTGGTATTTCTCTCGGCAATCTTGACTCCAGCTTGTACTTCTTCCAGCTCAGCGTTTCCCATGATGTACCTGCATATAAGTTAAATAAGCAGGGTGACAATATACAGGCTCGACGTACTCCTTTTCCTATTTGGAACCAGTCTGTTGTTCCATGTCCAATTCTAACTGTTGCTTCCTGACCTGTATACAGGTTTCTCAAGAGGCAGGTCAGGTGGCCTGGTATTCCCATCTCTTTCAGAATTTTCCACAGTTTATTGTGATCCACACAGTCAAAGGCTTTGGCATAGTCAATAAAGCAGAAATAGATGTTTTTCTGGAACTCTCTTGCTTTTTCGGTGATCCAGCAGATGTTGGCAATTTGATCTCTGGTTCCTCTGCCTTTTCTAAAACCAGCTTGAACATCTGGAAGTTCATGGTTCACATATCACTGAAGCCTGGCTTGGAGAATTTTGAGCATTACTTTACTAGCGTGTGAGAGGAGTGCAATTGTGCAGTAGTTTGAGCATTCTTTGGTATTTCTTTTCTTTGAGATTGGAATGAAAACTGACCTTTTCAAGTCCTGTGGCCACTGCTGAATTTTCCAAAGTTGCTGACATATTGAATGCAGCACTTTCACAGCATCATCCTTTAGGATTTGAAATAGCCTAAACAGAATGTGGTCCACTGGAGAAGGGAATGGCAAACCACTTCAGTATTCTTGCCTTGAGAACACCATGAACAGTATGAAAAGGCAAAAAGATAGGACACTGAAAGATGAACTCCCCGGGTCGGTAGGTGCCCAATATGCTACTGGAGATCAGTGGAGAAATAACTCCAGAAAGAATGAAGGAATGGAGCCAAACACCTGATGCTAAGAGCTGACTCATTGGAAAAGACCCTGATGCTGGGAAAGATTGAGGGCAGAAGGAGAAAGGGACGACAGAGGATGAGATGGTTGGATGGCATCACCGACTCAATGGACATGGGTTTAGGTGAACTCTGGAAGTTGATGATGGACAGGAGGCCTGGCGTGCTGAGGTTCATGGGGTCACAAAGAGTCGGACACGACTGGGCAACTAAACTGAACTGAAACAACAGCAACAGTAGCGTGCCCCGAACTCCCAGGACTTTCTTGGTGAACATGTACGCTTGCCACAGCCTCCCTTCTTTCTGCCCCTCTCACGTAACTCCGCCCCTTTCAGTTGTATGAGCCTTCTGGGTCATTCTGTCCGCTTCGCCCCGCGGATTCTTTAAATCCTTTCATTTCAACTTTCATGAGCTTTCCCGGCCACCGTAAACGCATAGAACTGCTCCGCTTGAACCACATCCCTCCTGCGTTAAAGGAACTCTCCTGGTCTTCGAACCAAAACTCGGTGGCCTATCTTTCTGACCTTTTCTTTTCCTCTGACAAGTCTCCCTAGGTTATAGCCCTGTGCGCTTAGTTACTATTTCAGCGTCCTAACGCCACCATACTTCCTAACTGGACCCTCTCGGCCCCTTCCCTAAGCCTTGAGGCTGCCTAGTTTAATGCGCAGGCTCGTAGCCCTCGTGGTCTTGGCATTCCAGCGAAGCCTGCCGCTGTGGACTCCGCTTCAGGGACTCAAAGAACTCCATGCCTTTTCAATAACTTGCTACAGCTCCGGATATGTGTTGAGACACCCTTGGCCCAAGGAAGGAGTAATAGAGGCCCAGAGAGGACAGAAGACTTAGCAGTTGTGAAACCTTCACCAGTGAATTGGGTGGAAGTCTCACCTGGGTTCAAACCTTGGCTGTGCTGCGGAGTGGCTAAATGATTGCGGACAAGTGACCTATCTCTTTGGGCTTCATTGTTTCCCTCTATAAAAGAATGTAAAGCACCTGGCCCCCGTCCTCACCTAGTGTGGACCTTAGTAAGTGATCAGTATCAAGCACTGTGGTTATGAACTTTACATGTGGTCTGGAAGGAAAAGCAGGCTTTGCATTGAGATATTTTAAATATTTATTTAATGTTTTACTAACTACATTCTCCACTTTCCTCGAGGCCTCAGCTCAAAAGTAGCTGTCCTCCAGGTAACCCTCCTGAGCTCCCAGACCTCTTCTATGCCTGGACTCCCCACCTCGTCCCTGCCCACTTTGTGTCATCGGTGACAGAGATGGGTGTGTCTGGGTCGTGGTCACCGCATGGTCACATGTCTCCAGTACTGTCTCAGGGCATGACCGCTGAGTGAGAGAATGAAACTCTTGAGTGCAAGGTGAATAATTACCACTGAACCAACACAAAGACAAAAAGAAACCTTAGAAACGTCTTGCCTTGTCCCCTTCTAGTGCAGATACTAACGACAGTAATGATTCTGTGAAATTGTAGGCCTAGTCTTCAAGTCTAGAGATGGAATGAACATAATGATGAAGTGTCCCAGGAGATGGGCAGATGGAGATTTTGTAGGCTTTTAAAAACAACTATGAGTCTTATTTGCCACACCTGGGATCTTCACTGTGGCACAGGCTTCTCTCTAGTTTATGGCGCATGGGCTTAGTTGCCCTGAGGCAGGTGGGATCTTAGTTCCCCCACCAGGGATCGGACGCAGGTCCCCTGCATTGGAAGACAAATTCTTAACCACTGGAGCACCAGGGAAGTACCTGTGAACCTCTTTTTTTAAAGTGCAAAATCGCGTGTACAAATTTAAATAGAGGATTGGTCCAGTTTCACCGTTACCCCATCTCTGCTTTCAGCGCTAGACACCCCAACATCCTCATATACTGCAGAGTCCTGATCTGTTGCAACACCAGGGGCTCTGAGCTACACTGTGACCTCAGATGGGGCCCTTGTAAAGCCCTCCCCCATGTCCACTGAATGGCCAAGGAAATGCTTCCATTCCTGTTAAATCAATCACCGATCAGACCCATTCTCTGCTCCACTAGGGGACGCCCGACACCAACCAGAGGGTAAGATTTCAAATTCTAAGGGGGCTGGGGACCTGAACTTCTGGGTCCCCAAGGAGAATGGATTGAGGGTCCTGAATTCTGGGAGAGGAGGAGTTTGGGGGGCCTCGACTCCTGGGGTCCTGAAGGGAATGTGATCGGGGGTGGGTGCCTGAGAAAGGAAGGAGGAGTCTAGGAAGTACACCAGGATTGGCTGGAAGCAGAACTAGCCTGGGCAGTGGTTTGGTTTGGCTTGAGTCTGTGGGAAACAAGTGGACAGAGCAGGGATTGTTCATCCAGGGTCCCCCCCTGCCCCATTACCCACTGGGCTTGGCAGCTTCAGTTCTTCCCAGGCCCTGGGGACCTTGGGGGCATTTCCCACAACCCCTCCCCAAGGCCCCTGTTCTGCTGGACTCACAGCTGCCCAGCCCCAGGACTGGGAAAACTGCCCCAAGAGAGCTGAAAAGGCTGGCGGGAAGTTAATGTCAAGTCTGTTAGCAGACTACAGGCCCTGCATCCTCAGAGGCCAGTAGCCCGACCCATGGGACTTGGGGGCACAAGACCCACTCTCCAGTCCTTCCAGATGCAGGAGTCCAGGCCCTTCACCCCCTCCACCCATGGGCCCCAGCACTGTCCTCCCTCAGACTCCAGGGCCTCTGCTCTTAATTCACCCCCCGTGCTTTTGGCCGGTAATTCCCCACTGCCCAGACACCAGAGGGTAGAGTCCATCCTTTCCGACCTGGGAGCCAAGTGAATACTCCCCTTCCCTCCCCCCACTTTCCATCAGCAATTGTCCTTACCACACTTCATTGTGAGTCCAGGCACCCTGTGACCAGCCCAGCTGCATCCTTTAGAGTACGCTCCCTGTGACCCCTATCCATGGTGGCTGCACCTAGATCTTGAACTCTTTCCTCACTTCTTCACCTTTTCTTCATCACCTGCATTGCTTTCTGAAGTTATCTTCTCCATGGATCGTCTCTGCCTCCCACCCTTTCCCCTCAGCCTCTCTATTTGTGACTCAGGATGGAACAGAGCTTCTGATCCTGAATAGGAGCTCAGGAAACATTACTCTTGCTAGTAAGAAGAGCTAAAAAAGCATACTGCCAAGCTGTAATCAGTAAAACCGTATAAAGCTGGGTCAGCACCCAATCAGTACCTTTTTGAGGGGCCATGTGAAGGCAAGGTCAAACCAGTCAATCCTAAAGGAAATCAGTCCTGAATATTCATTGGAAGGACTGATGCTGAAGCTGAAACTCCAATACTTTGGCCACTTGATGCAAAGAATTGACTCATTAGAAAGTCCCTAATACTGGGGAAAATTGAAGGCAGGAGAAGAAGGGGACGACAGAGGATGAGATGGTTGGATGGCATCACCAAGTTGGATATGAATTTGAGCAAGCTCCGGGAGTTGGTGATGGACAGGTAAGCTGGCGTGCTGCAGATCATGGGGTTGCAAAGACTCGAACACGACTGAGCAACTGAACTGAACTGAACTGATGAAGGCAGGGCTGTCTTTTTCCCTGCTGTGTCTCCAGCGCCTGGTTGTATCTCAATAAATACATGCTGGGGGGGTGGGGGTGGGACAAATGTATAGGAACTGGCACAGAACACAGCTTTTACAGTTCTGCCCTCTTGGGTCCCAGCCAACCTGGGCACTGCCTTCCCACACTCGGCAGTGACTCACGGGCACTACTCTCCCCTCTGCCACAGGGTCATTGAACACCTCTCTGCAATGGCATATTTAAAGTGTCAGCCCAGTGATTCATGTTGATGAATGGCAGAAACCAACAACCAACACAATATTGCAAAGTAATTATCCTTCACTTAAAAATACATAAATTTTAAAAAGTGTCAGTCCAGGCCCCAGACACAGTCAGAGTCCACTGTAAGTAAGCTGTATTCATTTACCTGATGCTGGGAAAGATTGAAGGCAGGAGAAGGCGATGACAGAGGATGAGATGGTTGGATGGCATCACCGACTCAGTGGACATGAGTTTGAGTAAACTCCGGGAGTTGGCAGTGGACAGGGAGGCCTGGTGTGCTGCTGTCCATGGGGTCGCAGAGTCAGACATGACTGAATGACTGAACTGGACTGATTCATTTATCATTTTACAAATGAGAAATCTGGGACTTCCCTGTTGGTCCACTGGTTCAGGCTCTGTGCCTCCACAGCAGGGGGCACAGGTTCGATCCCTGGTCAGGGATCTAGATTCCACGTGCCACATGGCATGGCCAAAGAAACAAAATGGATGAGAAAGCCAGACCTTGGTGAAGGTCAGTCTCTAATGATTGTTGTTATGATTATTCATTATGATTATTCACCTCTTTATTGTCACTGACCAGGTTAGGAAGATATACATAGGATAGGTGCTCAATAAGTGTTGGCTGGCAGGCATCAGCCACTCCATCTTGGACCCTGAGGTCTCAGAAAAGTGACAACGTCAAAAAGATAAACTTGGCTTTATTATTATTATTGATAAGTCAGGCTAGAATTGGGAACAGGATGCTGAGAGTTGCAAGGAAGTGGGCAGGGGTGTAGATCAGGGGGGTCGGGGGGTGGCTGGAGCCTGGAC
>SJXQ01004392.1:243991-257207 GCA_006408695.1 Aepyceros melampus | reverse complement strand
AGCCAGGCCCCCAGCCCTCTTCTGCACACTCACCAGAACCACTTCCACTTCTCTCTGGTCCTGTCCACCAGCGGCTCCACCCACTCCTTCACCTTGCCTGGAACCAGGCTCCAGGAACTCTTGGCTGGCGCTGGCGCAGTTGGGGGACTCAGGGTCCTCTCTGGCTCTTCTTGCTCCTTCACCTTGCCTGGAACCCGGCTCTGGGAAGTATTGGCCGGCGCTGACAGGGTGCTCGGGGTCCCCTCAGGCGCTTCTTGCTGGCATGCTAGGTGGGACCAGAGGACAACTTGGACGACTGGGACCCTGAACCTGTCCCTCTCCCCTTCCCTCCATGCTCGCGGTCGCTGTCACTCCTGGAGTCCTCCCACTGCCTTCTCTGTTCCTCTGACCCCTCGCCCCACTCCAGTCATCAGTCATCTCCTTATACCTCCTGTGCCTGAGACCCCCATCAGCCCTCCATCTGCCTGAAGCTCCCTCCCGCAGTCTGTGACCCTTGCCCCTCTGTGCCTTGCTAGCTGATCTGGCTGCCTCCTCTGTTCCCCTGCAATCCCACCCACACAGTCTGAACGACCTCCATGGGCAGTGAGGGATGTCCCCAGGGATGGAGTTTGGCAAAGCCGTGTGTCAGGCTGGTGGGCCAGGGGTTCTACCAGGAATCACATACACCTATCAGTCTGGCACCCCCACACCTGCGCAAAGCCTCACCTACAGAGACCAGCCATCACACAGGTACATGTTTACAGACATGTACACCCATGAGACCAGTAGGGTGCCCTTGGCCAATGACTTAACCTCCTCAAGGCTGTTTCCCCTTCTGTAGAATGGGCTTGGGACAGGACCTAGCTTATAGGGTGACTGTGAGAGTTCAGGGTTAACATGGAGAACCAGTTTCCGGGGCATCGGAGGCACTATGTACATAGTGATATTTTAAATGCATGTGCAGAGGGACTTCCTTAGTCCAGTGGTTAAGACTCTGTGCTTCCAATACAGGGAGCACGGGTTCCATCCCTGGTTGGGGAACTAGACCCTACATGCCTCGTGGCATGGTCAAAGCAACAAAACTTAAGAACTGTACATGCAGAACCCAGACATACTCACACAGCAGTACACACAGACACTCTCCCACTCGCTAACCCTCAAATCTTTTGCATAATTACCCCCTAAAGACACACGCGTGCCCACAAGCATACAAATGCGTGTTCACACACACGCACACGTTTACCTCGCCTGCATACTCTTTTGCTGACACACACACAAGTGCAAATTCATGGTCAGTGTCATCTGTACCAACCCCGCGTGCACACTTTTCAAACACGGCCACCCCTGACACAGACCCCCAGACACGCGCACAGATCTGCATGCCTCACAGTCGCACACACTCACACCCCAGGCTGCTGTGGGGTCCCCATACCCCACCCCCAGCTCTTCCTCACCCACGACACAGGCCAGGACCAGAATGCAGAAGCAGAGGGAGGCCAGGGCCTGGGGCCTGCATCCAGGGAACGACATTTCTGGGGGCCTCTGTCCCTCTGAGCTCGGCTCTCCGGGCTGGGGGAGGGGCAGGCTGCGCTGAGCAGAGCCCTCCCCTGGCCACCTCCCCACGCCCCTTGGCAAGGACTTCAGAGAGAGAGGCCCAGGTGACAGTGACAGTCAGAGGCCATGCCCGCCCCTGCTGGCCTCCTTCCTACCCTCCCACCACCCTAACCTGACAGGGGAAGACAGAAGTTTCTTTGGCCTCCTGAGCTGAACTGAGTTCAAATCCTGGCTCCACCTCTTGTGACAGGCCCTCTTTGGGGCCTCAGTTTCCTCCTCCGTAAAATGGGCCCACAATCCATACTTTAGGGCATAAATTAAATGATGTGATAACAAGGGAAATTAGATATTTTAAATTTGTAAAATTAAAATTTTTATTTTATTTGGTTGCACTCTGTGGCATGTGGGATCTTAGTTCCTGGACCAGGGATCCAACCCACACCCTCTGCATTGGAAGTTCGGAATCTTAACCACTGAACCCCCGGGGATGTCCTAAGGGAAATTCTTAGTGGGAAGCTGGCAACAAAGTTGCTCACAGGTCGGAGTTGCCTATTCTTTCTTTTGTCTCTGAGATCCCTTGGCCGCTGGGCTATAGAGCCAGACACACCTTCACCACTTGATCAGGGTGAATATATTCCCTTCTCTGGGCTCAATGTCTCCATCTGTAAAATGGGTATAGCAGTAAGTGTCTGCCTCCCAGGGCCCACATGAAAGCCAAGGGAGGCCCTGTGAGGGAGAGCTTAGTGGGAGGTTGTCAGCATCAGGCTTCGGTCAAACACCAGACAGAAAGGAAATGAGCCTTTTTCTCCCGGAGGACTTGAGTTGTGAGCCAGGGGGCTGGATTCCTTGGTCTAAGGGTGGCAGATAAAATACAGGACGCCCAGTGACATTTGAATTTCAGAGAAATAATGAATCTTTCTTTTGTATAAATATGTCCCACGCAGTATTTGGGAAGTATACTAAAATTTATTGGTTGTATATCTGAAACCCAAACTAACCAGGCATCCTGTGTTTTTATGTGGTGATTCCAAGAATCCCTGGAGGAGGAAATGGCAACCCACTCCAGTGCTCTTGCCTAGAGAATCTCATGGACAGAAGAGCCTGGCGGGGGCCACAGTCCGTGGGATAGCAGAGTCAGACACAACTGAGTAACTAAGCACATATGCAGTCTGACAATGGAACTTTGGCCACAACCTGAATGACTGTGCAGAACTGATCAGGAGGCCTTCCAGAATGCCGTCCATTCCAGTGGGCCCCGTGTGGGCTCCGGCACACTGTAGGTGCTCAATGACTGCTCCCTAGAGTTCCTCACTCACAGCGTGTGTTAGTTGCTCAGCCGTGTCCAACTCTTTGCGACCCCATGGACTGTAGCCTGCCAGGCTCCTCTGTCCCTAGGATTTTCCCAGCAAGAATACCGGAGTAGGTAGCCATTCCCTCCTCCAGGGAATCTTCCCGACCCAGGGATCGAACACTGGTCTCCTGCACTGCAGGCAGATTCTTCACCATCTGAGCAATTGACAATAATAAGTGAAAAAAATCTCCTGCAGTTTCCGACTGGGATGATGAAAATATTCTGGAAATGGATAGTGATCATGGTTGCACAAGATCGTGTATCTACTTAAATCCACTGAACTGTACACCTAAAAAATGGTTCAAATGGTAAACTTGATGACACGTGTTTTACCATGATTGAAAAAAAGAAAAAAAAAATCCACCTTGCATTGTGTTAGGGGAAGCAGTGGGTGTTGGGTTCAGAGTCTGGCTCCACCTCCTTCCTGCTGTGTGACGTGGTGTATGTTGCTTAATGTCTCTGGGCCTGTTTCTTCATCCATGAACCAGAGTCACGGACTATGTGCCTATGCAGGAGAGTAACGTCGATCATTTACCTAACTTACCCTAACAACGCCAGACACACTGCAAAGCCGTGTTGTCAACCCCGCTGCTAATTATTAAGCTTGCATTTCCTGATGCTCGCTACCCATCGGGGCTGCATTAACTCACTGAATTAACCTCAGTGCTGCGAAGGGAGCATCTTCTTCATTCCAATTTTACAGGTGAGGAAACTGAAGCTGTGGGGGTTGGGGTCCCCAGCCAGTAAGTGGTAAATTTGAAGCCAGCCCTTTTACTCTGCCTAACCAAGCCAGAAACGACCTCTGCCTTCACTTCCCCCACCCCAATCCCAGAGGGCAAGAGACAGATGGAAGCAGGGCCAGGGGTGGGTGGGCCTGAGGGGAAGGTCTCTGACCTGGCCCGGGCTCCAAGGTCAGCATGAGCTGTTCCCTGCTTGCAATGTTTGCCCATCTCTGTCATCCAAGGCAGGAACAGGCTGAAGGTCGTTCAGGGTGGACCTCAGGGGTGGCTCAAAAAAACAACTGTGGGTGAAGGGTCGGGGGCAGAGAGGTCACAAAGGGGGAATGGGGGACCAGAGCAGTGAGCCCTGAGATCTCAGCATGTGTGTCTGGGGACAGAGAGCATCTCTGAGCCTGAACCTCTGTGTCCACAAAGACCCCCAACCACTGTGTCCACTCCAGGGTCTCTGCTTCTATCCGATTCCATCCCCGTCCCATGAAATCCTGCACTCCCTTCCCTTCCGCCATCCCTAACCTCTCACCTCCCTGGCTACTCTGGGTTGTGGCGGGGAAGTTAGGGGTGGAAGAGAGGTTGGTATATCCCTTCCATCTCTACTTTCTGCCTTTGTCTGGAAGATCTCCATTCATTCATTTTATTATAAAAGTTGAGATATTTGAAAAAGAAAACACAGATCAAAAACCTGAAATATTCACGTACCATAACAGTCACCCTTTTAGAGTGTACAATTCCGACTTCCCTGGTGGTCCAGTGGTGAAGACTCCATGCTTCCCTGCAGGGGACCAGGGTTTGATCCCTCGTTGATAACTAAGATCCTGTATGCAGTGTGGTGATGCCAAAAATAAATAAATAAATAAAGTGTGCAATTCAATGAGTTTTGGTATATTCGTAAAGTTTGCAACAATTACCGTTATCTCATTAAAGAACATTTCATCACCCAGAAGGAAACCCCACACCCTTTAGCCCTCACTCCTATCCCCTTCTCCCCAAGGCAGGGCAACCACTGACCAGCTTTCTCTTTGTTGTTGTTCAGTTGCTCAGTCGTATCCGACTCTTTGTGACTCCATGGACTGCAGCACGCCAGGCTTCACTGTCCCTCACCACCTCCCAGGGTTTGTTCAAACTCATGTCTGTTGAGTTGGTGATGCCTCTAACCATCTCATCCTGTGTCTCTGTAGGTTTCCCATTTCTGGACATTTCCTATGAATGGAATCATAACATGAGGTCGCTTGTGGTGGCTCCTTTCATGCTTCATCCCTGTTGCAGCCTGTCAGTGCTTTGTTCCTTTTTTTTTTTTTTTTTTTGAGGCTTGTGGAATTTTAGCTCCCTGACCAAGGATCAAACCCTGGCCCTCGGCAGTGAGGGCTTGGTGTCCTAATCTCTGCACCACCAGGGAATTCCCAAGGCTTCGTCCACTTTATGGCTGAATGATATTCCACTGTGTATGGATATACATACACTATATGGGTTTATTTATTCGTTCATCAGTAATAGGTATTTGGGGGCTGTTTTCCACTTTTTTTACTATTATGAATAAAAGTACTATTAAGAGGTGTGTACAAGTTTTTGTGTGAACCTGTTTGTAGTTCTTTTGGGTAGAGACCTAGGAATGCAATTGCTGGGCCATGTGGTAACCTTGTTTAACTTTTTTTTTTTTTTCCTCTTCCGATTTTATTGAGGTAAGCTGGACATACAGCACTAAGTTGTACGGCATAATGATTTGACTTACATACATCATGTAAAGATTACTAAACAACACCCACATTTCGTATAGATTCAAAATTAAGGAAATGCAAAAAAAAATTTCTGGTGAGGAGAACTCTTAGGGTTTGCTCTCATAATAACTTTCCTATAATGTGTGTGCAATGTGTGCATAGGCAGTTGTGTCAGACTCTTTGCAACCCCGCGGCCTGTAGCCCACCAGCTCCTCTGTCCAGGGGATTTCCCACATGAGAGTACGTTGCCATTTCTTTCTCCAGGGGATCGTCTCAAACCAGGGATCGAACCTGGATCTCTTGCATTGCAGGCAGAGTCTTTACTACTGAGCTGCCAAGGAAGCCCCCACATATAATGTACAACAGAGTTTTGTTTTTTAAAAAAAAGAAAACACAAAACTCCCACTTTTACCAAGGACCCACCAGTGTGGGCCGAGATCCCACCAAAACGGTGAAGAAGGTCATCACCAAGAAGTCGACACCAGCCTGGGCAGCAACTTCCACACCAAGCATGTAGGCCAGGAGATAGCCCTGATTCTGGCAGGAAGCTCAGCAACAAGATCAAAGGTCGTGTTGTACCTCTGATGAAGCAGATTCAGAGAGGCCCGGCGAGGGTTGTCTTCATCCAGCTGCAGAAGAAGGCAGGAGAGGGGAGAGAGAATTAAGTGCCTGAGGTCTCAGCCCTGGACTAGGAAATCGCTGAAGTAGATCCTGATACTAAGAAAACCCTGAAGCTCTTGGAGTTTGACAGTCTGTCCAAACTGCAGGTCACTCAGCAGCCTACAGTTGGGATGAATTACAGCTGTTTGAAGTTTTCTGCTGTGCTGAAATATTTTCATTAAACCTCGGACAAAAAAAAAAATTTCCCAAGGTGATTCTTTTTTTTTTTAATTGAAGCATAGTTGATGTACAATAACTATTTACTTTTTGAGGAATTGCTAAACTGTTTTTCAAAGTGGCTTCATTCATCCTTTTTCCTACTCAGTATAAAAAAAGTATATTTTTTTTTAAATAGAAGCATGATTGTTTACAATATGTTAGTTTCAGGTATGCAGCAAAGGGATTCAGTTGTGTACTCATCTTTAAAAAAATATTTATGTATTTATTTATTAGGCTGGTCTTAGTTGCAGTATGTGGGATCTAGTTCCCTGACCGGAGATTGAACCCAGGTTCTCTATATTGGGAGTGCAGAGTCCCAGCCACTGGGCCACTGGGGAAGTCCCCCTGTGTGTCTTCTGAGTCTTTAACGTGAGAGATTTCTGGGGATTTAGGAAAGTGCTTGGGAAATCATTTGATTGATTCCAAAATGCTAAATAAATAAACCAAGTTAAAAGTAATTTTTTGATGAAGTCGCCACAGGATCTACCCATATACCAACTAGGCAAGATCAGTGCAACTCTTCATAGGAATTCAATCTAATAAAGGATATGGGGGACTTCTTTGTTGGTATAGTAGCTAAAAATCTGCCTGCCAACGAAGGGGACACGGGTTCAATCCCTGGTCTGGGAAGATTCCACCTGTCTCGGAGCAGCTAAGCCCATGCGCTACAACTACTGAAGCCCGTGCACCCAGAGCCCATGCTCCACAACAAGGGAAGCCATCGCAATGAGAAGCCCATACACCGCAAGCAAGAATAGCCCCTGCTAGCTTCAACTAGAGAAAGCCTGCTCGCAGCAATGAAGACCCAGCACAACGAGAAATAAATACATTAAAACAAAAAATAAGGACATGTGCACATTTTAACATGCTGGATGTGATGCCAATGAGGCTGGGGTCAGGTGTGTGTGCTTAATTGCAACTGATATGATAGGCAAGGTGCTTGGGGGAGGAAGTCAGAGTAGAACATAGCCCCTAGAAGCCCCACCTAGGTTCAAATCCCATCTCTATGCACTTTGGGCTTTGTGATGTCTAGCAAGTGAATTTAGCCTTCTGGGCCTCAGTTTCTTTCTCTTGTATAATAGGAGCAGTGACAGCATCTGCCTCAGGGGGGTTTTATAAAAATGATATATTACTTTAGTTTTTTTTCCCCTGATTTACCATATTTGTTTCACCAAATACTAAATCTTTGTACCATACCTAGTCCTGTGCCAAGCTATGCCTGGGTCCACAGTGGTGATGAAGCCCTGTCCCTGCCCCCGGGTCTCAGAGTTCAGTGGGGCGTGGGACAGACCCATCCCCAGATAGTGATGACCCAGAGTGGACAGGGCTGGGATGGAGGTGCTTGACCCAACCTGGGAAGGCTTCCTGGAGGGCTTCAAGGAGGGCTTCCTGCAGGAAGGGACATCAAAGCTGAGACATGGAGACTGGGGATTGTGTCAATCTTTTCTGGTTTCTAGCCCATGCCTTCTTTCAAATCCCTTTTCGTTATCCATTCAAAATGTAATAAGATCTACCACCTGCATGGTGATGAGTCAACCCATGAAAAATGAAGCTCATGATTACATAGAGTGTAGTGAGTCTTTGCCAGCCTGTGGACCTATGTCCATCTGCCCCCTTGGCTTGAGTTTTTTCACCATCCTCCAGGACCATCTCTACAGTATGGCTGGGTAGGCATCAGGGAACTAGTCTCCCAAGTCTGAGCACCTTGAGATCTGAGAACCAAGTGTGTGACAACAGGGACTTTGCCACCTCCCAGTCTCTGAATCTGTACACCCCAGTCCTCCCTTGCCCTGGGAAGGATCCTTACGTGGCCTTCAGAGGATCTTCTCTGTGTTCGATGGTGCCAACGTCTCGCTGTGTTGTCTTCACGACTTGACCAAACCACGGTGCTCCTTTGATGATGGGAAGGAATTTGATAGGGCCTGGGGCCACCTGGCCTAGGGCTAGCAGTGCCCAGAAGAGAGCGAGGGTGCAAACATTTCCATAACGGGAGCCCTTTAGGATGAGATTGCAGAGATGGGAAAAGAGATCCTTGAATGTGGTTCTGGGTGTCATGGCATTATAATGCAGCGGAGGGTACCAGAGCGACCAGATCGGGTTCACGATGCTGGTTATCGCCTTACTCTCAGCACTAGACTGGTTCCCCGCCCTTTCTAGGCGTGGTAAAAGCAAATTACCCAATCCCGAAGGAGCAAGGTGATTACGTCATCGGTTGTTAGCGCTCCCCTGGGCAGATTGCCATCCGCTGGACCAGCCTTTAGAGAGCCCTGAGACCCGCCCTGGGCGGGTGGAGATGCCGGGCACTTGGTGGAGGATATGAGATCCAGGGCACAGAATGGGCCCCAGGGCTCTCAAGTGTCCTCTAAGCCTGTGCCCCAGGGCCGAGCTAGCTTCAGTCTTCCAAATCTCAAATTCTCAGTGTCCCATTCCACTTTTACCGCCCCAAGCCATGAAGGTAGCCACCAATAGGACCAAGAGGGACAGAACGAGTTTTGTGGTGGGGTGGGTCCGGAGGGGCACTCTGAAGGTTCCTTTCTGGGCACTGAGGACAGCACGGGGCCTTATTGATGCCAGGGGCGTGGAGGGGTCGGGGGTGGGGGTCAGGTTAGTCTCGCTTCCCTTAAGCCCTCACCTGACCATGTTCCTCCCTCTGCCCACCCACCTCCTCCACTTCCACCCCTCCTTGGTGGTGGTGGGATCAAGTAGGGCACAAGCCTGAAGTCTCAGGCCCAAAGCATTTTGTTTTTCAGCACCTGCACCTCTAAATTTCCCTGAATGGTGGGGACCTCAAGATGCTATAGTCCCTTCCCAACCCAGGGGACAGCCTTCCCCCTCTCTCTGTGGTCATCGTCCCTCAGGGGTCTCTCCTCCCAGCCTTGGGTAGGCGGGGGCGGGGAGTGGGTTCTCTCAGTAACACTCAGTAACTCACTAACTTAGGACTTTCCTGGTGGTCCACTGGCTAAGACTCCGGGCTCCTAGTGCAGGGGCCTGGGTTCAATGCCTGGTCAGGGAACTAGATCCCACATGCTGCAACCAAAAGACTTGGCACAACCAAATCAATAAATAATTATTAAAAAAAAAAAAACAGACAAACCCAACTCACTAAGTCAATTCACACTGTGTCCCCAGGCCATCTCTACCATCCCCTCTCCCTTCTTAGCCAGCCTCTTCAGCTAAAATGACTCTTCCTCCCAGAGTCTGGGGTCCTACAGTCTGCCGTCACACACCTGCACCTTTATCACATCCAATGTCACTTTCAGACTAGCCTTCCTATTCCCCCATCTTTTTGCATCTGGGAGACTCCCCCAGACTTCCCTGGATGCTCCTCTGGGATTTTAATTTCATGGACCCCAATGTTTTTTGGAGAGAGGTCTTTATTTTTTTGCCACGCATTGCAGGATCTTAGTTCCCAACCAGGGATTGCACCCAGGGCCGTGGCAGTGAAAGTGCCAAGTTCTAACCGCTGATCCGCCAGGGAATTCTCTAGAGAGAGGTCTTTTCAACCTGTCAAAGGTACAAAACCTCAGCTGCAAGACTCCCGATGTGTGCCCCTCCAAGAGATCCACCAGGAACTCCCTTCTGTCTGTTCCCCCACTGTCCAAGCCTCCAGGGCCCCTGTAAACACTCCATCTGCCCTATGCACCCTCTTGGCTACTCAGAAGATAAGCACCACCCCCTTCCCTTCCACTACATCAATCCCCCCGGGGCTCCCGTCCAAGGCATCCCCCCTCTTCCGCCCAGCTGTCTTTGACTGCTAGTGAACCCTGGCAGCTGGGAGAGGGTGGCCCTGGCCCCAGACTCCAGGTTGGCTGGCCTCGTGCCCCGACACCCACGTGTCAGCCTTGGGGCAAAGTGGGGTAGTTGTGAAAGCGAGGCACAGACACTGTTGTGGCAGGATTGCAACAGCCCTCCAGCCAGCTCTGTGCTGCCAATCCCTGTCGGGGGGCTCCATCTGCTTCCTCTCTGAGCCCCAGTGCTCCCCATATGTCCACCCAAATGCCCCTGTCCCCACCCCATCCCGTGAACACCAAACGACCACTGCAGTCTGCCTGCCTCGTCCTCACCTCGGCTATCTGAGTTTCTGTTTACACATGGGGCAACTGAGGCGCAGCCAAGAACATTCAGTGACTCAGTGAGAGGCTAAGGGTCCTCCCCTTCTTTGTCCCTCATCTTTTTCCTCCCCTTCCCGGACTTCAGACTATCCCTCTGGATTCCTGCTGGGGTCAGCCTCCACCCCCACAGCACCCCCGTCAGCCTCCTTGAGGGGAATGCTGCGGTGAGGCAAGACAGCCTCTGTGCGTAGCTGGCTTCATTAGGGAGAATTCAAGATTCAGGTCTTCAAGTGGACAATATGGCTGATGCTCCTGCCCTCATTGACATCTGGGGAAACAGGCTCAGGGGGCTCGGCCCCAGCCCCTGGACACACAGTGAGTCCGCAGAGTTGACAGGAAACGTGGGTGGGACTAGGCCCCCTGCCTCTGAGTCCCCAGAAAACTGCCCCCACCCCCCCTACTCAGTCCCAAGGGTGAAGCATCTGGTGGCAGGGAGGGGCTTGATTTCATCAGGACAAACAAGGCAACTCCAGGGAAAACTCGGAGTGGAGTGCAGTGTGTTGGAGCCAAAGCACGCAGAGGTCAGCCTGGGAGATACAAGTCCTGGCCTGTCCCGTGTGGTGGGGAACCCTACTCCCCTCCTCAGAGAACTAAGGGCGTGGGAAAGGACAGCGTTGGCACCTCCAGGCTCCAGCCAAGCTTCTCTGAGTGTAATTTCCAACCAGCTCCTCCAGCCCTAAACAGCAGAAGCCTGTTGCACACCCTCAATGTGCCTCTCTCTGCAGTCCGCACCCAGCACCCAGTAGGCTTGTCAGGGAAGACAAGAAGCCAAACACCGGCTTGGAGGAAAGAAGGAACAAGAGGAAGGGGTGAAAGGCAGAGGGTTTGTGTGCAACAAAGTGGTGGTGAGGGCAAGCCCAGATGAAAGGAAGAAAGAAAGAAGCCACTCCAGGAGCAAGAGAGGGCTTCCCAGGTGTGCAGTGGCACAGAATCTGCCTGTCCATGCGGGAAAAACAAGAGTCGTAGGTTTGATTCCTAAGTAGGGAAGATCCCCTGGAAGAGGAAATGGCAACCCACTTCAGTATTCTTGCCTGGAAAATTCCATGGACAGAGGAGTCTGGTGGGCTACAGTCCATGGAGTCACAGAGTCGGACACAACTGAGCGCGCGTGCGCACACACACACACACACACACACAGAGGCAAGAGAAACCAGAGTGAAAAGATGGAGGTAAAGTGGAAGACAGAAAAACAGAGACAGAGGCAGGAGGGAGGCAGAATCAGATCAGGCAGGAGGGAGAATAAGAGTGGGGAAAAAAAAGAAAAGAATTGAAAATGGCTAGATTAAAAATTTTTTTCACTTTTAGCTACACTGGGTCTTTGTTCTGGCAGAAGGGCTCTGGAGCATGCAGGCTCAGTAGCCCATGTGGGATCTTAGCTGCCCAACCAGGGATGGAACTGGTGTCCCCTACATTGGGAGGCGGATTCTTTACTACTGGACCACCAGGCAAATCCATAAAACGGCTCAGTATTCACAGCAGTGTTCTGAAGTCTTTTGAGTCATGAGGCAGATACTGTGAAGCCAGGCCAAATGAGGCTCAGCGAGGTTGCTCTTTTTGCCCAGAGTAGTCAGGGGCAACCAAAGAGTTTAACCCACTGGTAGATTTGTTCCAGAACTTTGTCTCAGCAACAAATCAGTGAGAATTAAGGAAGAGAGTGAGCAGTTGTGAGTAGAGATAGAGGAAAAAGGGAAAGACTTAAAAGGGGACTTGCGTGAGTGCTAAGGTGAAGGTGAAGGTGAAGTCGCTCAGTCGTGTCCGACTCTTTGCGACCCCATGGACTGTAGCCCACCAGGCTCCTCAGTCCATGGAACTTTCCAGGCAAGAGTACTGGAGTGGGTTGCCATTTCCTTCTCCAGAGGATCTTCCCAACCCAGGAATCAAACCTGGGTCTCCCGCACTGCACTGCAGGCAGACGCTTTAACCTCTGAGCCACCAGGAAGCCCGCGTGAGTGCTAAGTCACTTCCTATGGACCATAGGCTGCGTCAGGCTCCTCTGTCTGTGGGGTTCTCCAGGTAAGAATACTGGAGTGGGTTGCCATTCCCTTCTCCAGGGGATCTTCCCCACCTAGGGATCAAACCCATGTCTCTTGAGTCTCCTGCATTGCAGATGGCTTCTTTACCACTGAGTTACCAGGCAACTCTAAAAGGGGACAGAAGGAAAGAAAACAGGCACACACAGGCTCAGGGGGCAGGACAGCGTGCTGTGTAGTCAGCAAGGGGAAAAAATGGGAAACTGAGGCTTGAGCTGTGACAAATCACACACGGACACCCAGCAGCTGCCATGAAGCTTGATAAATCTTTATTAAGCTAGGGCCCACCAGGAGGACAGCTGGGGCAGCGGCAGGGCCTCCTGCAGGCTGGGGGCACCGGAGGCTCAGGGTGGGAGTAGGAGGGCCCCCCAGGGTGATGCCCGGGTGCTCAGTGATTCTCGCTGGGCTGAGAGGTGGGGCTGAGGTGCAGAGCCAACTGCACCTTCTCCACCAACCCGGCCCACTGACGCTGCATGTCTTCCACCAGGGGCTCGAACCAGCTCCTGAGGCGGGCCTGGAAGGCCTCAGCCTGCAGGCGCATCTGGCTGCCCTGCTCCTCGACCTTGGCGCGCACCTCCTCTAGCTGCTGGCGCATCTTGTCCAGGCGGTCCTGGGCCCGGACGCCCACCTCCTCCAGGCGCCCGTGCAGCTTCTGGCGCCAGGCCTCGGCGCGGTCCAGCAGCGGCTGGCCGGCCAGGGTACTCAGGGTGGCGGCCCGCGATTGGCCCTGCTCCACCAGGGGCCTGAGGCGCTCGCGGATGGCGCTCACGCTGCGCTCGGCGCCCTCGCTGGCCCCAGCTTTGTAGACGGCCAGGCGCTTCTTCAGGTCGTCAGCGTCGCGGAGCAGCCGCTTGCGCAG